>JAODUK010000281.1:0-13871 GCA_027564635.1 Typhlichthys eigenmanni | reverse complement strand
ATGAGGAAACAAGTTTTATGTCATAATTATTTTTCACTATCTAATAAAATAATGTAGCCTATGTTTAGGTAGACTTCGTTCGACAGATATTCGTAGGGGGGCGGCGCCCGTGCGCCCATAATGCACCGGCCGCCACTGCCAGAAATTAAGGAGACATACATGTGAATGACAATGCGATCAACCAATGGATATCGACAGTATTACTTCCCGAAAGTCCGAGAGTCCTGTGTTGAGCTTACAGGGGTATATGTGATTCAGCACAGAGTTGCCTATGTGACGTAGTTCTAATGGACGGAAGAGGCTGAGACTACCTTTGCAGTGGCCTACAACGATGACATGAAATCTATTCCCGGCGTCGCCATAGTAGACCATTGTTGTGAATACGGAGAAGGCAGTTATTATCTCTCGTGTGCTATATCTAATAGGTAGGATGTGGTTTTATTTACATGCTGTAACGGATTCAGCGTGGAGAGAGGCTGTCCGATGCAATGCGTGGACAGAGAGCGTCCGATGCAACGCGTGGACAGACAGCGTCCGATGCAACGCGTGGACAGAGAGTGTCTGATGCAAAGCGATAGTCGGACGCTCGCTTGCTGTCGCATCCTGTTAGGACATGGATAAGATACAACTGGAGGCTCCTTCATATTTAAATCATAACTACCCACCTGACATTACATTATTTTAATGGGGACAGCGTTCTCTTTTATTTACAAAAAGAAATGTAATAATTAGTTAATAATTGTATTATGAACTGTTTATATACATGTCGTGTTGATCTTTGCGCTCTATCTGGATGCAAAATACAATAGGTCTACATACTGTACAGGAATGAAAAGTAGCAGAAAGGTATCTATAAATGGTACACAATGAAATGTTTTACAGCTTATGAAATAAGCAAACTTAGACTTGATATCACACAACATAAGATAATTGTATGCACTTGTCACTTCATCACAGATTCAGGCACACCTCTCTAAGACTGATCGGTGTATCTAGTAGCAGGCTGGACGTGTTGTTGGACAGTGAAAGGTTCTTCACCAGGAACTGAGAGAAAAGAGACTGATTCTTCAACACACTAGCCAGTGTGAAACCTATGGGAATCAAGTAACACAGGAAACCCATACACACGTACACAAATTAAAAGTTAAAATTCCTTATTGCTTGTTCCCCCGTATGCCTTGCATACATATAGTGTATCATCTCATTACAACCATTTGAGTAGGTTAAGTGTATTTATTTGGAAAATAAGTACACAAGTAACTATCATGTTGCCAATATACTTTGCATCTAAATCCCAACATGGGTTTTCTCCACTGCAAGTGAATGTTGTTGTTTCCAGACCTTGGCTGCTGTTGAAATACTGGTCCAGTGGTGGTGGGGCCAGGCTTAGACTCTCCAGGTGTTGCTGCAAGGACTCCAGCTCCTGCCCAAGGCCGGGCCGGTGGGCGGTAAACAGATGGTTCTGTTCAACCACCTCGCTGATACGGTCCAGGAGCTGGGTCACGCTGGAGGAGAGAGCACACGTAAAGGCAGCTATAAGGAGCTTGCATTGCACAAGTGATAGCCTCAGCCCTCACAGACTACATTTACCATAAGCCCCGTTGTCTTGTCAGATATAAAACAAGGAGACCTTGCTGTAATAAAAGTAAGAAAGTTATAATGTTTTCAAACAATGTTCAAACTAAATTGTGTTTGTTCAACTCATATAATGTTGTAAATGAGTAAATATAATTGCCACATGACTAAATCCTAATGTTCCACATTAATATATATTCACTTCCTGCGATTGAGAATATTACTCTTTTATTATGCAAAACAAATACTTACACCTTCAAAAAAATAAATCACACCTAGAAAATCCATTGGCAGATAGCGATAAAATAAAAAAAAACGAGATAGAGGGATAAACTGATAGAGACTGACAGGGAAAGAAGCTTTCAAGAGGCTCCATTGTGTTTGCGTGTGTGCGTGTGCGTGTGTTAGCAATGGGCCGATAGACGATGACATTGTCCATCGCCGATGGCTGATGGACATCACGATGTCGAGCAGGCATCATGATTTAAATAGAAAGTGTTCAAAAAGTGGCAAAGCAGCGTTCCGACACAAAAGTTAGAAATATCTACTAAAACACTGCGTAATACGCTTTTCTGTTAAGGGCTCACTGATTTGCTGTGATCAGCATAATCAGCAATGGTCACCTTTACTTCCCCTCTCTCTCAGACACACATTATAGGATGACGCAGTCATGCAGAGAGGCTCATGCCCTGGCTGTCAATAATCTGCGTAATACATCTATCACACCTGCATCTGGCAATGCAAGCCATGTATTATGCTAACGTAATGGTTACAGCAAAACTAAACGACAAAATAGTTTACTGGTCCTGCTCACTCACTCTGCTGTAGCTACGTGATATGGTTGTTTGCTAGCTGTTTTGCTAGGGCGCGTGATTGCAAAACCGCGTGTGCACAATTGTCGTCTCTGTCCATCTTTTGCGTGAACTATACTTGCACAAATCCTGCACACTCTTCAGAAGTGGCTGTCCTTTAAGTATAGGCTTAAAGTAGACTGCTGCCACACAGTCAGTGTTCTATTTTTTACCAACTACTTTTGCTGACGCAGTTATTGGAATATAGGCCTAAGGAAAGATCGGGTGAGTAGGGCATAAAATATAATCGTAATGTACTGTAGATCTATAGTAATGTATGAATTACATACAGTTGTTCACTTCTAACTACTCATAGGTTTTTTAGGCTAAAACGTTTTTTTTCTTTAACACCTCCACCCCCCTCTCCCCCGCCAACCCCCCGACGATGACATCGTCCATCGTTTCACTAGAGACATCGATGAAAATTTAGTAGGCATCGCCCAACCCTAGTGTGTGTGTGTGTTCACGTGCTTGAGAGTGTGTTTATTTGTGTCTTCATGAGTGAGATGAAATGGTAATTTTCATGCAATTACAGGTAGTGACCATTATCGTGAGGGTTTAGTTGCTGTGCGTGCATTACTTTATGACTGTGTGCACATTTGCTGTCCGTTTCTAAACACACACATTCAAGCAAACTATTCATATAGTTTTATGGCAAGCATTTACACACACACACACACACACACACCTATGCAGTGCCTACAGTTATGCAGCAGCACGCACACACACAGGATCTGAACCAGGATCTGTGGAACAAAAATATTTTTTTCTGCTCAAACTTGTGAAGATGAATCACTGCTGACGCACCATCTGTGAGATAAATAATCATTGTGTGTGAATGTTCTTTACATTTGGTTGCGTGTGTACTGCTGTTGCAAGGTCTCAGTGCCTTCATGGGAATTACAACAAACGTAGGATGTTGTAACGGCGCTATAGAAGTAGACATTGACTGGAACATCTGCATTATTGGTGTTTAGGTTTATGTACAGGGCAGGCCATGGCGGGTGACTATAAACCTTGATTAAAAGCTACATTACCTCCACAGAACGGGTGCTTGGGGTGAACTCGTGTCTGACTCACGTGGAGTTCTTGTACTGTAGGAAGCCAAACTCGTCCCTCTGTCCGTCCGGGCAAAGGGACTGCATGATGGGGATGATGCCGGCCGAGGTGAGAGGCGCCGAGCTGTAGAAGGCTGTGCACCAGGAACCACAGAACAATGACAGAGAGACACACACAGAGAGGGAGAGAGAGAGAGAGGGGCAGGTATGATATAGAAGAGACCATGAGAGAAATATGTAGGAGGAGGGACAGGTAACACAACAAGGGCTTTGTTATTAACTGGAAGTGAGAGATGAAAGGAGAGGTGAGGGGGAGGTGACTACACAGCAGCTAACAGCCAGAGAGAGCTCCCAGATGTCCAGGTGTGCTAAATAGGGCTTTCATCATTCTGGACGTGCACAAATGCCCTCATGATATTTTTCTCAGCCGTCTATAACATAATGGTGGCTGGACAGGCTTTCACCCAGAAAGGAGGCAAAGGCAAAAAATAAAACAACCATAGTCTCTTGCTAATACACACAATAGCTCATGTTTCCATGGCTACAGTGCGAAGTTGCTCTCGCTTTTTTCTAAATGCATCCACCCACAGAGAAAATGAAGAAAAACACGCAAATGATGTTTTTCAGCTATCCCAGGTTATACATAGAGTTTATATCCACTTGCAGCAGTGGGAAAATATATACTAATAAGCACAATACATTTTCTACCTATACTGTGACTTGATGGGATTATCTATTGACCAGATAGGAATAGTGTACAAAGTAACTAATCAGCAAAGTGCTTTTGTGAAAGAGCTGGTGTTTCGCTCGTTATTTAAATATGCAGTAAACATTGTTTAAACTCACTAATTAAGAGAAGATTTGGATGTCCCCTGATTTAAATGGATTTAACCCTAGAATAGAAACTGAGAAATGCTGACTTTTGCTGTCTTTATATATCCCACTGAAATAATTGAATGGGCAGTTTAAATGACAGGCATCTCATCCGCTTGAGTCAAATCAAAATACAGAAGCCCTTGACCTCAGAGGAACTATCAATCCTTCTCAGTCATGCCAGTATATTTCATTGCCAGTAGCAATGCTATTTTAATGTTAATATTGAAAGATTAATGTGATCCTCTCTTGCTCTTCCTTTGCTCATATTTCTCTTCCCTGCACATCTACACAAATCCACATATCACACAGCAGCTACCTGTTAGTATTTTGTTAATGCGACATATTCTAAATTATAGAATATTAAATGTAAATGCATTTAATTGGCGCTTTTCTAACCTTCCAGCCACTCAGTGTGTTCACCCATTCACACACACTTTCATACCGATGGTGATTGCTGCCACGCAAGGTGCAGCCAACCCCCAAGAGCAGTTAGGGTTAGATGTCTTGCTCAAGGACACCACGACACTTGGGATCGAACCAGTGACTTTAGGATCATCTGTCACCACAAAACGATGCAGGTCTATTTTTTTCTCTCACACGGTTGATTGAGTGGGCATGGTGCAATGTCCACACAGTAATAAGAAATACCTATGTTAGGTATATGCAAAAATAGAATAATGGGTTTTACAGTAGCACAAAATCAAATGAAACCTCAAAACATTCATATGTCAGAGGCATGTTGTCTCATATACATGCTACTTGCTAAAAAGGTGAATAAGGCTGCTCTCTCTGGCCAAAAAGCTGAGGATAAAGTTAATGAAATAATTTAAGTAGAAAACAGTTAAGGTAAATAAACAGTGATTGAACAGTGGCAGAATACCCCAGAAATATTTATACCTGGATGGTTTAAAGCAAACATTAAAAGCACTGCCCTGTAACTAGAATTGTATGAAACAGAAAGCACCGATTATAGTATGATTAATACTGTATGTATTAGATGGAGGAGATCTGGTGTCAGTTACTGTGTTTATATGCACACATTCCATTATAATTTGGAATATTACAACTGGATAATTTAATAAAAGTTTAAATAACACAGTAAAGGCCGGATTTACTAACATCCCAAATAAAGTGCTAAATTGCGTGGCCATTGTATTATATTAGTACGTATTACGGTTATGGCTGATCAACTAAGAATTATTGTGTAAATGACAACCGGTGCAAACACCATGGTGGTGCTGTGGAGGCAGTATTTAAATGAGAAATGTGCGTGTTTTAATGGTTTCCCGCCGTGGAGAGTCGGGAAGCAAAGCAGTCAGTCCGTAAGCGTAAACGCACATTCAGTACGATGGAATTAGAGGTGTTGGTGGAAGAGACACACATATTGGTGAGCTACAGCAAAAATGTGAATGTAACAAGAAAAAACACCATAAGGGAGAATATCTGTGAGAAAGTCAATGCCATAGGTAAAACAAAAAGGATATCAGAATAAATTTAAAGACGGCACGACTTAATATTTAACCCTCAAATTTTTCATGCATGGGTAGCCTACTAGATTATTCTAATCCAATTGTGTCTCAGTCCCAACCAGAGCCTACTTGGCGATTTGCACCTTCCTTTCAAACGTATTAAACATAGACGCTGTCGCAATCACCTGAAATAGCTTGAAGGCTTGACCGATCACGGTGTGGTTAATAAATTCATGCATGTTCCCCTCCCATTATTTTCACATTAACATTGAAACGCCACAAATTGCATATTCATTAAGGCAAACGTAGCAAATGAACAATACGTGCTCTTTGCACTTTTGAAAGACGTCGTCCTCCGTGCACACCGTTAGTAGGTCATCTTACGTGTTATTTGCGAGTGCTATCAAGTTTCCACACGTTTTTACTCACGCAACCCTTTAGTAAATCAGGCCGTAAGCATATATAAAATATGTATATCATAGGATGATACAGCTTAACAAAAAGAAAAACTGAGTATTGTGTGCATGTAAACGTAAGACACAAAATAGAGATTGAATATAGATTGGCACTAGGGACTGCACAACTACACAGCTCAGTTGAAATTGGTACCATCAGCTACCATTTTCCTATCAATTTCAAATTTTAAGAGTCTGCCTTTGAGATAAAGGCTGTCACTTTAAGAAAATAACTTTAATACTTTTATATTTTACATTTACAGTATAAGATTGAATCTGATCACAATATTGTAGAGCTTTTGGGGAATATTATGCAATACATGTAATAATGGCAACTGTAATTGTACAGCCCTAACCCAGGTGTACATTGTACAGCATGGATTGTTTGTTTGGGAAACGTGACTATATGAGTCAAGTCAATGTACTGTAGCATGTGTGCAAGTATGCTCCTCTCTGTGAAGCTGCATGTGTGCTTGCTTGGAAATGTTAACCTGGCAAAGCAAAGCTCCCATAGCATTAGTTCAGTCCAGTGTGAAATGGGATCTGTATCCTGGAGAAGACTTCAGTCCTGTCCAGTCAGAGATCACTCTGGCAACGGGAAGAGAGGAACACACCTACAGGGAACTGCCACAGTCTTGATCACATAAAATCTTCACACACACACACATACCAAACGATTAACATTTCGCAAATGAGAAACAAAAAAGACATTGACACTTACACACTGTTTCAGCCGACACATAGTGAACATGCGTCATGCACAGGGGGTGGGGGAAACACAAAACAAATAAATGATTGACAGTAAAAGAATAAGACAAAAGACACAATGTGTAAAAGTACATTTCTGGACCAGACAACACTAAAAACTAAAACATGGATAAAAAGTGTCAACTAATGATGGCTGACATCACTAAAAACATGTAAGCTAACTAAAACAACTAAGAAGATTGTTCAACATCACTAAAACAAACAACAACAAAACAACATATAATGTAAACTAAGGCTTCATGCTCCACAGAAGTTCTAGCAAAATATATTTTCGCATCTATTAGCAAAGCTTTGTGTGTAATGTAAATGTGTGGCATTTGTGCACAAAACCAGCATGGCAACATGCATATCTGGGTCAAGATGACTCAGCATGTACTGTACAGTTAACTGCATGTTTCAGGCAACAGTAAATGGGAACTTGACATTCTGACCTCCAGCTGTCACCCACATGCATTGCACGCACACACGTTATGCGTTATACGTTCATGCTACGACATTAGCCCTTATTTTGGCTAAGAGTGTACAGACCTTTCTTGATTTACATATCGCTGACTGTTTTGTTATACCTGTTAGGTCGGGATAACAGTCACCTTCTTTATAAGAGCTTTATTTGAGTATACTGTCTACTAGTGTAACGGTTCTGAAACGGCAAAACAAACGTCCATGGTTTCGTGTCACGGTTCCGGAAGACAGAACCGCGGCCCGGGCACACACGCACACCCAACCTGCTGCAGGTGCAGCCTGTTGAGCTCTCATATACGTTGCTACTGTAATTAAACTACATTTTTCATTTCACATTTAGCTCAGTACAACATTAGAGTCATGAGCTCTGAGGTGTGTCAGTGTCAATACAATATCCATGATGTGCGCCAATGTATGAAAACTATCCAAAAGATTATTTCTAACTTCTGTATCTGGCCGCTGTCTCTTTTGCCATCGCAGTAAATTTGGTTCAAAACTATTCGTTCGTCTGCTTGCATTGTGTCACTCTTGGTACTAATGTAGCAATGAAGCTACAGTGTTCTTAGTATTCCAGTTGATTTTAAAAAGGTTTATTTTAACCATGAAATAGGCTATAGCAGCAAACAACTATTATTTTCAACGTTACGGATATAGTTAAATATTGTCCTTAGTGACATCTAGTGGCAAAAAGTATAGAAGAAAAATATAAAGACTAGTCTACAAAACTAATGTAATAAAGGCCAGAATGAGTTCACAGATTATACCGCTTTAAGAAAAAGAAAATAAATAAAACCGCAATATGAACTGAACCGCTGCTCAATTGGATTTGGTGAACCTTTACATCCCTACTGTCTACAGGTTGCTGAACTGCTTAAACAAAACACAGCAAAACTCAGATTGTGTTTTGGGTGGATTGAATACACTGATATAGACATACAGTATACTCTTTAAGTCTATGCAGCGTACTGTACTGTGCTACAGTACTTTACATACCTTCCTTGACAGAAATAGCTGGCTTCTTTTGCCTGAGGCCCAAAAGGATGAAGAAGAGGACCAGTGGAATGAAGATCTCAAAGGCAAGCACCCACTGGAGAGAGAGAGAAAGAGTTGATACATTCATATACGAGGACATTTCGAAGATCTTTTATATTCCAGGAGACCCTCACAAATCTATATTGTGTAATAATGCAGTTATCCTTAAAATAATTCCACAGACTTCAAGAACAATCTGCACTCTATTTTTCAACGTTTAGTTTTTCATTTCACAATCCACCCTTAGCATGCTAACAAGCAATAGTGTTAGCATATTACCTAGGTGGACTGAGCTCCTGTCAGCGCTAGCACACTTCAAGGTTAAATTCAGTCAAGCTTCTTCACCGCACAGGCTCCTTGTCGATTCCCATCTCTGTTTTCATGTATCACACAGAATGGACTGACTTGTGTTTGGCTAAAGTCAGCTATTGAGCCATTACATCTGGGAGCAGGTATGAAGGCTGCCCAGTCTGCTAAACATGCAGTATCGGCCAAACACTGCACTTTCCAAAGTGGTCGGCTACAGATATTATATCCTAGGAAAAGCGTGTGTGTCGGTGATAAAAGCCCAGAGCCATCTGTAATCTTAAAAATAGGAAAAGTGCTTCACAACCTGCAAAGTTTGCAAATGTGTGTAAGTATGTACAGTACATTGACATGTGCACACGGTGCACATCAAACAAGCACACACACACACACAGTTTTCACACACACACACACACACATAGTTTTCACACTGTAGGAAAAGTACCAGAGGACTCAACCATACTGTAGACATAATGCTGGATTCTCCTGTCTGGGAAACATAACATACTGACGCTTATAGTCTACGGATTCAATTAGCCAGTCTCTCAATGAGATACACAGCAGATTGCAGAAAACACTGTATGGAATGTGGAGATGAACGTAACAATTATTAAGTACAACCCCAATTCCAAAATACTTGTATGTATGTAAATGCTAATACTGTAAAAACAAAAATGAGTGATTTGTAAATTATTTTTGCCATGTAATATATTGGAAACACTACAACAGCACACTATTTGATGATTTATATTGTGAATTTAATTGTTTTGTGAAAATATACAGTTTCAAATCTGATGAGTGCGATATTTCATAATGCTACCCTATTAGCATTATATTATTATTATATTATATAAAAGTCTGCAATATTACTGCAGACTTTTGCTTAAAATGTATTCATCTTGTGTTGATACCTTATTGTTAGCAGTCATTTTTTTTCCGAGGGGGGAGAATGCAGGCGCACTTGGCAGCCGCTTCTCCTTCGGTGTCTTGTATCCTTTATATACTTTAAAATTTTCATAGTATTTTTTATTTTAAGTTAGCCGTTTTTAGAGATTTAATTTATCCCCGACTCGACCCCAATTCGTCGAGCCACGGAAAACCAGGTCCTGCTAGCTACTGAGCTACTAGCCTACTCAGTAGCTGCCCGTCCCGGCGGCCTGTTGAACGGGAGAGCATTCGTGTTTATTCTGCCTGGACATCGCCTGCATGTTTGTCAGTGATAGGCACGGCAACATACAACAGCCTACATCAGAGGTCATCTTCAATGCCTACAACCTGTGCCAGTCTGCCCTACATGTGTGCGATGGCCCGGGGCTCTGTGTCGGCGGTCGTGTCCCTCCGCCGCCTGCAGCGTCTCGTTTATTCATTGTGGATTGGCCCCGTTTCGTCTCCGCTGAGGACTGTAGATGAGCTGCTGCTGTTACTGTTGGGGTCCTGTGGCACGCCCCCCAGCTCTGTTGGTCCACCCTGGGGTCTTCGTTGTCCGGAATCTACCGTGGGTCTGTCTCGCCGAGACGCACGGCAGCTCTCCTCGACGCATCGCCCCTCGCGGCCCTCGTCTGATGGTCGACTGGCATCGCGTGCTTTGCGTGTTCCTGTTTGCGGATCCGATTGATGTCCGCTCCCTCCCTGACAATTAGACCCTACACTTTCACGGGTTTACAACAACAAACTCTCTTGACTGCAGCCAGGGTAAGTGAACGTGCATGAGAGATGACATAGGCTAATGTTAGTTTGTATGGGTCTTAAGTTTAAGTTTGCTGATTTGAGGTAAGGCAAAGAAATGCACCAGGGCCCAGCATCAGCTGTTTTCTCCAAAAGCTATTTACAGACTTCTTGGACTACAAATCCACTGTACCATAGAGCGTAACAGTGTGGTGCCTGAAGTCAGTTTCAAATACATTTTCTCCATTGACTTTTCTTATTTCATGACTTTCAAGATTTAAGCTTGGAAATAAGACAATATGATACAAGTTTGTGAAATGATGGTATATGCTCCTGTAGAAGCCACAAGTCAAATTATACAGTATCAACCTTATTTTAGGATAAACATGATTTACTCACGATATCACACAATTACTACAGTACCCACAATCCTAAAATGTAACAGCGATGTCACTGATTGGTGGAGCTGGCTGTCCTCGTGATACCATGCAGATCTCTATATTTGGTGCTTCATATTCGGAGCTTGCTGTTACCATGGAAATGTTTTAGAACCTGCGAAAGTCATGTTGGCTAGTGAGTTACTGCTACCACTGAAAAAAACAATTGTTTATGTTACAAGTATAAATAGTATGAAAATATGCATTATGTTATACTATTATAATGGTATAATATAGACAATAAGATAACTAATTATGGGATGCACAGCTTCTTCACTCTTAGAGTATAACTGACAAAATGACTTACATAATTGTGGACCCAGTGTATAAAACTGAAAGCTATCTGGTCCTCATTGAGCTCATCTGTCCTGGGTTTAACTTCACATACACATGGCTTTCATATTCTACTTTGACACTGGATATTAATACTATATTAATATGAATACATTTATCCGACAGGCTAAGGTGTAATTTTTAAACAATTTACCAATAAATATGATTTTTTTTCTCATTTCTCTCTTTCTATCTTTTTCTCTCTTTAGCAAGCACATACATTCACTCGCTCGCTCACTCACTCGCTCGCTCGCACGCACGCACGCACGCACGCACACACACACACGGCCATCTGTCCGGCCTGTGGATGCTGAGTCACCGTATATGAATGGATAAGTGGCTGGGTGATGTATGGTTGTGTGCGCGTGCATGCGTTTACATGAGGGGAGAGAAAGTCACAAGAGTGCCACTGTGTTCCTTGCTGTGTTAGTCCTGACTGAAGATAGGCGGGTCAGATCCCCAGAGTGTTGGTACGTCCCGTCTGTGAAGGTCATGACAGACAAACGGCCCTTTCAGTCTGCTGTGATAAAAGTGCAGAGAGACGAGTGACATGTCCGCGCCACAAAGCCTTTCTTTCTACAGGCATGCCAACAGACACATTAAGATTCTTACGTGCCCTTGGCTGAAACACACACTTATTATATTGCACACACACACATTTGGATGCGTGCACTCTCTTGCACAAAAAAGAAAACCAGTTCATTTCTGCTTTCAGAACTCTCTAATTTTCTCTCTAATTCTCTACTACACAAATCATTGCGCTATGGTGTCCTCAGTCACACACAAACACAAAGAGATATTAGCTAGTAGTTGAAACATGCCGAACAATGACCTATTCTCCACTAGCATGGTTTGTGACTGCACAGCATTCCACTGCCTCCTTCCAAAATATTTTGAAACCTGTGTTTGAGCTAGCGCTGAGACACAAACGGCATTGTTAAAAGCTTCTCTTTTTTTAGGTTTGTTGTCATTGATTGATATACCAAGCCATGATAAATAAACAGCTGGCCTTCGCATCTAGTCCACGACGGTTGTGCTCCATCTCCAGTGCCTCTGAACTTAAACACCAAGAAATCAGCTGTGAGCTTTGATTGCTGAGCTGTTGCCTTGTCAACACAATCATCATCAAGCTTTACTGCTACTAGCATAAACGGGTTGTTGTATAGGCTACAATTGCAAAATTGACAGATGAAAATATTTAGTTGTAGTTGCCACTTTCTAGGATCTTGAGTGAATTTTTCTATATGAATTTGGACCCATTTTTTCCTCTTCTGAATGCTACATAAGTCTTTCCATGAGGAATATTTCCCTTCACTTTGTTAAATATAAATCTCTCTGCATATACTGTATGCTGTTGCTACTCATTTGCAGTTGATTTATTATGTGTGCTTTAGAAGCAGTGGCTTGCGTAACTCATTGAGAAGGCACACGTCTATATACTGTCACTGCAAAGGTTAACACTGCATCAATAATGACCATATTTACGTAGGATACATGGGTCAACAGTAAAGGAGGAGCATTGTGTTTGTGTGTAGGAGGTGAAAAAAGGGTCCTCAGGCTTTTTTGCTCTCTGTTTTGGTCCACTCTTTCATGGTGTTTTTTTTCAGGTTAGATGCTACCAATCCGGTAAGGTACCTTGTTGGTACCTTGCATATCCAGCTAGTTTTATCACAATATGTACTCATTATATTAGAAGTTATTTTGTCATGATTATTGCCAAAGATATTCCATGATGCAACAGTGTAAAATTATATGCTGTCTTTTAATATGTATTAGCCTATTTACTTGAAGCAGTGCATCCTAATTTTGAATTTTGAAACAAATCTCTTTTCATTCTGCAAGGAACAAGCTCTGTAAAATATAACCTGCACTTTTCTATCAGTTACCTTCCTCTGCACCAAATAATGCAGAGAATGGACTTCCTAATGATAAATGGGTAATGCGATACCACACATGCAAACACATGCACACATACATTTAACATTAATTATGTATATTTGTGATACTGTAAACATTCATGGCCATACATTGAGGGACTCCAGACCTCCAAATTTTTTAGAGATTGTAATAGACATCTCAAAGTTAACTATGAATAACTACCATTGTTCTGCAAAGATCGCACAATGACCGCAAAGTACAATTTACTTAATCTCCTGCCTGCCATCTATGTTGCTGATGTTTGTGCAGGTATGGGCAAAGTCACTTTGTATCACTCAAACAGCATTCTACCACATTAGAAAGGCTAGTCTGTGAGTATTATACCACATTGTGGTATGCTCTATGCTGGCTACATAGTGCCTAAAGCCCGAGACGCACTGCAGCGACGAGAGACAATTGAAAGTCAATGAGATTCAGCGACTTGAAGCGACGACGTGTGAAATAACGGTCGGCGACGCAAAATAGGCGGGTATTAGGGCTGACAGATTTCATTGTCAAGTTGAGTTTAGTCCGTAAAAGCGCGCGGTGACTTCAAAATGTATTTGCATTAGAAGGGAGGCGCTGTTTATCGTATTTCATTTGAATATGGTCCGCTGCAAAGCGCATCTGTCTTTGAAAATGAAATTGTTATTTGGGATTGCATTTA
>JAODUK010000280.1:0-13871 GCA_027564635.1 Typhlichthys eigenmanni | reverse complement strand
GCCCTCCCTCTGGGCCTGGCTCCAGACAGGGGCCACGGGCTTCCTCCGGGCAGGGTAACTCCTTCTCTTTTTACGTTGTTCATGGGGGTCTTCTGAATATATATCGTATCGTATATAGTATATTATATATAATATACTATATATATATATATATATATATATATATATATATATATGGTTTGTAACCCATCTTTATATAGGATGTATGTGTTGCTGTAATGCAGTAAGGACATTTAAATTCAAAGGACAATTCCTCGTATTTCTAAAATTAATTTTATCCATGGGTTAGATACATTTTACATGTATATACTGTAATTTATCATATATATATATAATATATACAAATTAATATTCAAATCCATAGGGAGAGACTGTTTGTATGGAAAAGAAGCCGAACAGCAGAACATTCTTTTCTTTTACTACCTAATCCCAATCAATCAATCAATCAATCAATCAATCAATCAATCAATCAATCATAATTTAGAAAAATATGTATCACTCTCATATATTCAATAAACATGGTCACTTATGCACAAACACCAGTCCAGCTCAGAATCATTTTCATGTGAACACAACAAAGATCAGGGTCAAAGGTCATAACCAACAAATCGGATGGGCCTCATGTGTTATTCATAAGACTCCACACTTTCATGTTCCACGTCCTCGATCCTTCCTGCCCATCCACTCATTTTTCCATCTCAGAAGTGAAAAGCCTTTCCATGCAAGACCAAGACCATGTTGTTGATGTGAAAACCATCAACAACAATAAACCCTAAAGCACTTAGCGCAACAGCCCCTCCTTGTTTTCAACAAATGTGACAAATCTAATGGAGCCACAATATTTCCCACCAACAAATCAAATCAGCCCCCATTTTCGGCTCCAGTCTGGTCATTGTACAGAAAACACGATACTTTTGTTAATTCTTTTTTGCCATAATGAAATAAACACAAAAAAGCCTAATGCCGTCTGCCCATCGAGTAAATTGTATGGTGTGTGGCTCTATAAAGAAGTGTAAT
This sequence comes from Typhlichthys eigenmanni, assembly GCA_027564635.1. Taxonomy (NCBI): domain Eukaryota; kingdom Metazoa; phylum Chordata; class Actinopteri; order Percopsiformes; family Amblyopsidae; genus Typhlichthys; species Typhlichthys eigenmanni. Next base: position 12,854 of record JAODUK010000280.1, on the reverse strand, counting down.
ATGAAGTAACATCCTTTCTTCCCTCGTAAACCATCTCCACATAAGTGCTTCAACCTATTTGTACCTGGGCTCTGAGATTCAATTACTGTTGGATAATGGATACTGGGAGTGTGCTTTGGGACCCCCCTACCTCATAATAAACATTTAATCACAGAGAAGTATTGGGCACCATGTCACTTTGCATTATAGCAACATCTGAAAGTGAGCTTGTACGTGGAAAGAAACAGAAAAACAATTGGGGGGAAGCAACAGAAAATAAGAAGAAATTTGTGTTTTTTGAGTGAAAGGTTAATAATGTGTTCAAAAGACACATATGACTACAGTCAACCTCAGGAACATTCCACTTGAATGAATGAAAATTTAATGCAATCCAGCTTCATCAAGGGGGCCATAATCAATATCAGCTTCTCCAGGTCTTGGAGATTCATAATGGGTTGTATTTGAGTCTATAATAGGGATGAACAAGTCCCTCAGGTGCTACTTGTTGAAAACAAATGTAATGAAAGATACCTACAACGTCATCCAGCCACACAGCGGGGTGTGTTGATGTTGCTACTGCCTCGTACATTATATCCATACTTGCTGTGGCGACGGCGGCGGTAAATCTTTTGTTCTCACACTCTCTGTTTTTCTCTCCCTTCCGCAGAGGAGCAGAAGTCATTCATCTTCCACACAATCCCTTCCCCTTGTAGCCATGTCGTCCCTTCTGAAAGAGGAGATGCAGAGAGTCGTGTTCCGACCCGCGGGACAGAAGCTGGTGGAGTTTATAGAGATCGAGGAGCCAGAACAGGGAAGGCATTTTCTCTGTGTCTCAGGTAATTTCTTCTCTTCTGAAGACGCACATCCTATGTTGCTGTAAGAAAAGACAACACACTTGATATCTAACATGTTTTTTTAGATGATGCATCATCATTCAGGGAGACTAAATAATATTATTTCTTTATTTCTGATTAAAGATCATAAGCATTATCTTAGATCTAGAATACTCAGTTATTTACCTATTTTTATTTAGGTTACTAAAATAGGCACTTTGTTCTATAGAGAACCCATTTAGGAAATGTTAGCACAGGACAGTATACTTTAAACCAGTAGACTTTAAACCAGTCTTGCCATGGTCCATTATACTTATAATGCAGATGGAATTTCACCCTACGCTTCTTTCCCTGAAGAGAATATGTTGCCATTGTGTTGCAGTTTCAAAGAGCAAACTCATACAACTATGTATTGTGAGCTGTCAGAAGTCTCAGAGATTCTCCAAGGCAAGACCCAAGAGGTCCCACACTAAGCGCTCAAGTTTTCAGGAGTGCTACACAAGGACAGAGATCTGGTCCTTTGAGGACCTTGCTCTCATTGATGGGCGAGACCCAGATGTGGTGCGTGACTTTCCTTATTATTGCTGATCATTTCTGGATAAATATTTGCAGCAGCAATGCAGATTAATCTCATAGCCTGGTTCTATGTGGAACATTGGACCCTCCCAGTGCTGACCACTGAATGGCGAGCTTCTCTCTATATGGAATACATCTTATTTGAAAAGCATCTGAAATTACCCCTGTGATTGAAACCGTTTTGTTTTGCAACTCAGGGAGTGCATGCTCCTCCCGCATCTGAATGGCTTGCATTATTCTCTTTTCTCCCGCTCTGCTCCTCTCATCGCATCACTCTCTACCCCTCCCCTAGGCTTCATGGCGAAGATTTATTACACTTCTGTGCACTGTTGTATTTCAAACATCACCAGTGAGCTAAGGCTGAAATTAGGAGATCTGTGGTGGTGTCAAACCTAACGCTATATTTTCATCTCAACATGGCCTTGGTCAAATTATTATTGCAGTCTTTTATTTTTGTATCTTATATTTCTGAGACTATAGAACCTTGAATTGATACTCCAGTTGTTTGCTAATATCATATATATAAGCAAACAATAAAAACAATATTCAAGACATGAAATTAATTAATTAAATGTTATTTAGGTAGGCATTTAAGTGTGTGTCATACAATGCTCTGTCTTCTCTTTCTAGGATGACCCCTGCTTCCTGTTGCATTTCGACAAGGTCCGCTTAGTAACGGCATTGAGCTGCTCTGCCAAGTATACTCTGGTGCGAGCACTGGTCGCCCTTAGTGACCAGCACTGCAAGGGTTCTCTGAATCTAATCAACTTTGATTGGGCCTACATCAAGCCCACCTGCTTCTACTCCAACAGAGGCGACTGCGTTGTTCTCATGCAGATCTGCTTCTATGCATTTAACTTGGTCTGTCTGTCCATGTGCCCCGTTCCCCTGGACTGAAAGTGGACAACACTAATGAGCCTGTGTGTGTGCGTATGTGTGTACTGTAAATGTGAACCAATCAATATTGTGTTTGCTACTGAGACAAAGGTTCTGCTGATGGTTGTCTTGCTAATACCAAACTACTTGACCACTGCCAATATGTCAGATCTGTGTTAGATATAGACAATTTTCTTTTCTTTGTTTTTATTCTGTTAACTTTGTCAACTAACTGTGAATTTAATCCTCAGCCTTGCTCTATTGAATGCTTTGCCTTCTCTCTTTTAGTTTGCTTTCTTTGTTGCAATAAAATGTGTACAATTTAATTGTTTGATATATGTTTACAGTTGATGTGCTTATACCACCGGCAGTTAATATTATTATCAATGATTGTTTCTTTGCATTGTTTTCATGAACTGCATCTTATTTGATCATATCTTAATTGAACATCTTGCCTGCAGGTGGCGTTAAATGTTCAACAAACTCACAGTAGCCTATCGTTTTAGTTGTCTTTAACGTTGCCTTATAGAAAACAACATCATTTTGTAAAACCCTAACGTTCAATCAATTAAATGTATAAAATAAATTAAATGTATTTTTATTATTCGGGTCTATTTCAAATATTGTTGACATAACTAATTTTTAAGTGATTAAATCAATATTTTCGTCCTATTTCCGGCGCGCCAGGATGGAAGAGAGGCAGCACATATGCCGCCAAAATTCAACTTGAAAGAGCATTTCGTGTTGTTGTACGGTCATACGTCGGTAAACCAGTGTTTCTCTTTTAGGTACATTCATATACTACTTCGAGTTTTTATTGGAAATAAACAGAGAAAGGAGTTTGGAAAACATGCACATCAAGTCCATTATTATCGAAGGATTCAAATCCTACGCACAGAGGACAGAAATAAACGGATTTGATCCACTATTCAACGCTATCACAGGACTGAATGGCAGTGGCAAATCCAATATTTTGGACTCAATATGTTTTCTTTTGGGAATATCCAATCTCACCCAGGTTAGTGGCTGTAGCTGTAAAGTACCAACTTAACTTTCAGAAATGCAGTTAATGTTCTTCATTAACATATATTTGTAGTTTGTTACCGTACTTCCGTTATGTGTATATATATGTTATTGGTGTCTTCTTCTAATATTTGACAGGTGAGAGCCTCAAATCTGCAGGACTTGGTCTACAAAAATGGACAAGCTGGCATAACCAAGGCCACAGTATCCATTACATTTGACAACTCAAACAAAGCCCTAAGTCCTCTTGGATTTGAAACCCACGATGAAATCACAGTCACCAGACAGGTTGGCAAATCACAAACGACCGGAATAGGAACCATTTCTGTACCTGAATAATAATGTGATTTGGCATTGATGGATAACAACGGTTTCCCCCCTCAAGGTGGTGATTGGAGGCAGAAATAAATACTTAATCAATGGGGTCAATGCCAACAACACCAGAGTTCAGGATCTCTTCTGCTCTATTGGCCTCAATGTTAACAACCCACATTTCCTTATTATGCAGGTGAGATTGTCAAGTAGAGGATACAACAAAACATAAGCGTTGTGTTTTATCATGTTGAATAATAATGTTATGTGTTCATTCATTATTTTTACAAATATAAGTGTTTGTGGCCTCGTACGTTGAATTTCTATATTCGAAGTACAGTACTTGTGTGCTCCAGATAACAGCACTCACTTAGGGCAGGATGAACCCTCAGGAGGGGTTTATATTGCACTGTTTTTGACCAATCGTCGTAGTAGTAGTAGCAATAATTTATTTTAATACATTTGAATGTGTTTCTAAACAGTTATCTGTGGTAGAATGTGTATTATAATATCAGGCACAAAATCCTTGCACAAATTATTTATTTATTTAATTTCTTTACAATAATGACAATTGTGTTTTCATTTGTTTTTGAATATTTCAGGGGAGGATCACCAAAGTCCTCAATATGAAGCCTCCCGAGGTAAAGCCAGTTCCCTCTCTTCCTTGTTATTATTGCCCTGCTGTGTTCCCGGGTGTAATGATAAGCCTCTGCCCAGATCCTCGCCATGATCGAGGAGGCGGCGGGCACACGCATGTACGAGTGCAAGAAGATCAGCGCTCAGAAGACCATTGAGAAGAAAGAGGCCAAACTGAAGGAGATTCAGACCGTATGTTTTAGCATATTTAGCATAACAGCAATGTTGTTTGACAGGGTGAAATGTTTTTCTTTGTAAAACACTGGCCTACAGAAGCTAACAGTGTACGCCAAAGTTGAATGAAAGCACATCCATAGAGGAGACGTGACTTTAAGGCTGTTTTAAAGATGGATGAAAATGGACATTTAAAATGTACATTGTTGTCTGTTAATCTCAAACATAATTATAAAGTCAATACATCTTTCCCAGTTCACATTTTTGTAATCCATCTTGTGCCTGCCTTGCATTGTTGTTTTTAAAACAATCTATGAAATATTGTACTTTATTTTACTTAGATTTTGGACGAGGAAATAACCCCCACAATGCAGAAGCTCAAAGAGGTATGTCTCCAAATGACACATGCGTTCATTTTAATTGATGTGGTGGGCTTTGCACTTTAATGCTAAAATAACTTCTCATCTTGTTCTTCTTCGGCTTCCTCCACGGTTGCCAGGAGCGCTCCTCCTACCTAGAGTACCAGAAGCTGATGCGTGAGATCCAGCACCTGTCACGCCTGTACGTGGCATGGCTGTTCGTGTGTGCCGAGGAGACCAAGCTGAAGTCGGCCGGGGACCTGAGGGGCATGCAGGACACCATCACCCAGATGCAGGCCTGCATGGCCGACAACGAGAGCAAGGTGCAGGAGCTCTCGGCGCAGTTGCAGCAGCTGCAGAAGAAGAAGGACCAGGTATGTTGAGGGGATAGAGGAGTTTGCTCTGTTTATTTGAAACCTATTTCATATGTATTAAATGTATTGGGCTTTATGAGTAACTAACTCATACATACACCATCTTCTTAGATTATTAACTATAAGCATATTAAGAGTCAGTGAGAGTGAGTTAATACACTTTTTGTCAAATTCAGCGAGTATATCCTCAGTCTGTGCGTGCTGGAAAAACAAATCTGGTGTTTCCACATAGCCCTGGCTCTGTAAAATGGGAGCACAGTAAGTGGTGCAGACCACAGCACCATCCCATCCTTGGCTGAGTGTGTCCAGTGCGGGGGGTGGAGCTTCTGAGGGAGCCCTCTTACGGCATTGAAGGGAGAGGTGGTGGTGTTTTGTTAGAGTTCAAATATCAACAATCTTTCTAGGCTTCATCGACTCCACCTTTTCTTTTAGAAGCCATCTGTCAGAAGGATGGAAACTGTTTTAGACTGCTGTGGGGTTGTGGAGTGATGTTACAAATACAGGCATGCAACTCCTCAGAGCAAAACATGAAATAGGGTAGTCGTCATATTTCTGTAGGAGAAATCTTTATTGTATTAGATATGTTGTGTTTTTTTTTTTTTTTTTTTTTTTTTTTTTACTTTTGGGGAGGGGGGTTCTCTAGTGATGCCAGAGTTACTTGGGCTCTATACATTCATACATTCAGTGAGTTTATTCTGAAGCCTCAAACTGCATTGCTTCACATGAACCCTTACCTGTCGCCCTCCCTCCACTGCATTGCTTCACATGAACCCTGACCTGTCGCCCCCTCAGCCAAATGAGCTAACGTGTGGCACCTGCCGTGCGCGGTGTCTCCTTTCCTCCTTCCCCTGGTCTGCAGGATGTGGGTGGTGTGTTGAAGTCCCTGGAGGAGGCTCTGTCGGAGGTGCAGCGCGTGGACGCCAAGGCCCAGAGCTCCCTGGACATGAGGAAGCAGAACCTCAAGGAAGAGACCAAGAAGAGGAAGGACCTGGTCAAGAACATGGAGGAGGTTGGCAGCAGCTTCCTGTTTTTTGATTTGGTCTCATGATTGCCCCATTAAACACAGCCAGCACCTCTTGAAAGTAGTAGTAGCGTTGAGGAAACGTGTTCTCTGAACGTAACTCGTTTTTCTCTGGTGCAAACCGGGCGGAGCCATGTGCTGCCATCATCCCAATGCATATGACCAGTTGGTTGTCGCGCCCTAACTAACACCGTAGGGCAGGGCTATTCAACTCCAGTCCTGGAGGGTGATCAAGTCTATCAAGTGTCTTAACGTCTACAGCATTACATTATAGAAGAGACAGACCACTTCAAGGAGGAAAGGCTTTTTTATATCTAGTCTAATGCCAGGATCACACTACATGACTTTTTCAGATTCGCTTTATTGTCATGTGCTTCCCAAAGTTGGAGTACAATAGAACGCAATGACATTTGTTGTGCCTTACAGTTCAACAGTAGTGTAAACCTAAGGACCTATTATAAATATACAATACATATACACTAGTAAACATAAGTACATCCATTCCTCTACTACCTGCATACCTGTAACATGTACTCCTATGTTATACACAGCACCCGCGTATGAACATGCACATGAGCATACATTCCCATCTAACCTACACTCATCCACTCATTCTTACATCCATATTTCACCCATTTACATTAAAGACCCGCTTTATCCTATTAAATAAGAAAAAAAAACTAAATTAAAAACAAGACAGCCCACAGCTACAACCTGCCTGAGGGTAGAAGCTATCTCTTAGGCGGGACGTCCTCGCACAGATGCTTCGTAGGCGCCTCCCCGACGGGAGATATGAGAAGAGGTCATGCGCTGAATGACTCGAGTCCTCCATTATGCTGAGTACTTTCTTCCTGCAACGTCTGGAGTAAATCTCCTGTAACTCGGGTAATGGTGATCCTATGATCTTAGAAGCTGTTTTCACAGTCCTCCTCAAATGTTTTAGATATTGTGTGATGTTACCAAACCAGCATGCTTCCAATTAAAATGCTTTCTATAGTAGCTTGATAAAAGTGTTTTTGTGTTTCTCAGAAAATATAGCCTTTGTTGTGCATTTTTTTTTTACAACTTCCCCTACATGTAGAGACCAGGATAGAGAGTCTGACGTGGATACCTAGGAACTTAATAGTTTGATCTACTGATAGAAATATTGTTTATGTTGATCTGTAATTTAACAGATGTTTTCTGCTCTAGTCTTCTCCACGTTAAGGGACAGATTCTTATTTTGACACCACAAAGCTAAATTATTCACCTCTTCTCCGTATGCTGTTTCGTCGTTGTCTATAATAAGTCCTATTAATGTAGTATTGTCTGTAGATTTGACTATGCTGTTTGATGGATCTGTATCTGTATCTGAGCCCAATGCTGGAAATGTTTCGGGTCAATATCGGGCTGAATTCATGCATAACCAGGCATAAAGCAAGTCACTAAACGATTCAAGCTTTTTTATTTTATATATCATATTTGACTGGTGATTGGATACATGAAGTTTTATGTCCCAGTAACCATTAAAAGTGTCGTTATGGCTCTTCCCCCGTTCAGTTAGTCTTGCTATGAGGGCTGAGGTGACTCCTGCTGCTCCTCTGTCCTCCCAGGACAAGAACATGCTGCTGGTGAAGGAGAAGGAGGTGTCCCAGCTGGCGGAGCAGCTGCGGGCGCTGAAGGAGGACGGTCAGAAGGAGAGCGCCGCCCTGGAGGCGGCCGAGCAGCACTTCCGGGCCGTGTCGGCGGGCCTCTCCTCCAACGAGGACGGCGAGGAGGCCACGCTGGCCGGCCAGATGATGGCCTGCAAGAACGACATGAGCAAGGCCGACACAGAGGCGAAACAGGTACACTAACAGGGCTCCTACAGTGGGGCACTATGGAAATGGATGGAGTTAGATTTGAGTCACTCCCAGACTGTTTTCTGAAACTTGTCATGTAAAAGTACATCTATCATAGTGTTTCTCATGTGCAGCACAGCCCAAACGTTTTCCAGGGGCAGCTAACGTCAACGAACAAATGGACACTACCGTTTAACGCTGTTCTTGTCGATTGTATTTTGTTTGTCTCATTTATACGTGTGTGTTAAATGTGCATTCTTTTTATCGTTGCGCCCTGTCAGGAAAATTTCTGTTATTTTGCAACAGACCGTAGTTCTAACCCCCGCCCCGTCTCCACCTCCAGGCCCAGATGACCCTTAAGCACGCCCAGGCTGAGCTGAAGACCAAGCAGGCAGAAGTGAAGAAGATGGACAGTGGCTACAAGAAGGACCAGGACCTGCTGAAGGCTGCCAGCAGCAGCAGGGAGAAGCTACAGGCTGAGCTAGCCAAGCTCAACTACGAAGGTGTGCGTGTGTGTGAGAGAGAGTAGAGGCAGTCTGCTAACTGTGATTAGCTGCTGAAAATGAACTACTACTAGGATAGTTATTAGAGCCTCCCAAAAAGAATAACATTGCTACAAGTTTGTGGTAGTGGAGATTGTAGAAATTGCAGTAGTTACCCTTTTGCTGTAATTGTCTGTGTGTGTGTTTGGCATGTGCAGATGGCAAGGAGGAGAGTCTGCTGGACAAGAGAAGACAGCTGTCCAGAGAGGTGACTCAACTCAAAGAGACCTACGAGACTCTCATCTCTCGCTTTCCCAACCTGCGCTTTGACTACAAGTAAGACTTGCAGACTCAGAATGCATTGGTTATCTGTCTGGTGATTTAGCCTCAGGGGGCAATATGTCTGAGGTTCCGGTTTAGACAGGATGTCGGATTACAGATATGTCTACTGCTCATTATTTACAGTCCATCTAGTAACTTGAGATGGAGATGCGTTAAAGCTAATTAGTTGGCAGACGATAGCTGTTCGTTGGCCTCTTTTGCTCTCCATGCAGAAACCAGGGTGCTTCTGATACCATTGTCTACATATAATTAGCCTGGTGACCAAACCCACAATGAATACTGTCTGAAACGCTACGTTGGTCAGTTTATTTTGAAACTATTGGAGCAGTCTTAAGCAATTGCCATTGCTAGAACGTTTTGTATTGCTTTATCTAGCTCTACCATCTCCAAATCAAACAGCATCGCACGTATCCACCCCCCACTGGTCTCTGATTGGTCAGCTATCCAGAGTGGCTGAGCAAATGCTAAAGCAAACAGGGTTTCCAGACTATAATCTCAGCCTGAATATTGCTCTCAGATCAACTTTTGCTTAGCCAGGCTAACGGATAACATGCTATGGACATGAAGTGAAGAAGGTAGGGGTTGAACATATAAACATGTTTAAACAATATGTCTATGGTTTAAACTTGTGTCACAGTGGACACGCTACACGTTTGATCGTTAGATTCTTCAGATAATGATACATTCAAAGTAATTAAGATAATTCAGAATTACCGCATCGGCAACAAGAAGTGTCTCATATCTTTTGAAGTCATTAAGTCAGAATGTGTAAATTTTCAGTGCGCACAGAGAACAATTAAGATAGCAGACTACGAGGAGATACTTGGTGAATTAGCTTGCAATACTTTCAATCTTTAAAGTGTGTTGACGCCACTGTGTGTGTGTGTGCGCCCCAGGGACCCCGAGCGTGGCTGGGACCGCAGCAGGGTGAAGGGGCTCTTGGCCAGCCTGATCACGGTCACAGACGTGTCCTACGCCACGGGTCTGGAGGTGGTGGCAGGGGGCCGACTCTACAACATTGTTGTGGACACAGAGGTACGTGCAGGCTCACGCTTAGAGGTGCAGACACCGATGGCTACTCAAAGAGACATTATATAGAGAGACAGACCACTTGGGCTACGTTCAGACTGCAGTCCTTAGTGCTCCAATTGTTTTGTTTTGCTGTTCACATTAACTGTTCAGATTCTAGTGTGAACTTGCCTGTTAAACACTCGCATGGAATATTTTCTTCGCCAGGCATGATGCACATTGCCCGCAGACTGCCAGTGGATTTAATCTGCCCATAGACCTTTTCTTTCTGCGTTTATCGTGTGCATTGATACATTCAGCAGCAGTCACATCAAGGAGGCGGGGTTAAAAACCATGCAAACGTTTTTTTAATTTTATTTATTGATTTCTGCTTCTGGGGCGACAGTGGCGCAGTGGGTAGAGCGGGGCAACAGTTGATCCATAAGTCGCTGGTTTGATCCCGGCTAACTCCTCACCAAGTGTCGAGGTGTCCTTGAGCAAGACACCTAAATCTAACTGCTCCCGGTGGTTGGCGCCTTGCATGGCAGCAATCGCCATCGGGGTATTAATGTGTGTGTGTGAGAATGTGAAGCAATACTGTACAGCGCTTTGAGTGGCCGGAAGGTTAGTATAGCGCTATATAAATTCATATATAATTTCAAACTGTTCGTTCTTCTGCCTGCGTTGTTTAACTTGTAGTATCAATGAAGCTATAATGTTCTTATTAGTATTTCAAATTGTTAATTTTTTTTTGTGTCTATTTTAAACATTAATATAGCAGCAAACAATTTCTATTTTCTATGTTAACTCTGTGGAGTCCTAGGCCATTTTCACCCTTTTACCCCACTTATGTTTAGTCGCATATTACAGTAATTAAGGATATACTGGAATATTGTCCTTAGCAGGGTATTGTAATGTAATCTGATCTCATCCTCTTTTTTTTTTTTTTTTTGTTTAGTGATGGGCTACAGCATAGTGTATGTGTGGGCGGCAACAAGAACAGTGTTGTTTTGCTAAAAAGCTGGTGCTTGTGAGCCATCTAGTGGCAGAAAGTATAGAAAAAAAGAAGACTATTCTACAGAATTAATTTAATCATGGCCATAAAAAAATCTCAGATTATACTGCTCTGAGATGAAAATGAAAATGAGATATGAACCAAATCGTGTATTTGGTGAACTGTTACACCCCTAATTACCAGTGTCAATACAGTAGAACTATAGTTGTATTCAGAATGCTTTAAGTGTTACTCAGTCACTTCTATGTAATGCATGTGTGTGTATATTCTGAGTAAGATTAAAACACGTGTGTTCATCATCCAGGTCACTGGTAAGAAGCTGTTGGAGAAGGGAGAGCTGAAGCGGCGCTACACCATCATCCCCCTGAACAAGATCTCTGCCAGGACTCTGAGCGCCGGCGTGGTGAACACCGCCAAGAGTCTGGTGAGCCAGGCTGGGGCGGTGATGCCTTGAAGGAAATGAATGAGACTACTGATGATTAGCGCTTAACGTGTGTGTCTGTATGTGTCTGTCTGTCTGTGTGTGCAATGGATTTTTTTTCTTATTTCTTTTACACTGGATCTGAGCTATCATGCTGTACCAAAACAGTTACCACCAACACTGTTGTGGAGTAATATAAAAGCGTCCGTCTGTCAGTCAGTCTGTCTATCCTGTAAATATGCCTTCATTCTCTTCTACAACACTCCCTCATTCGACGGCAGCTCCGTTCTCTGCCTTTAGTCTGTCTCTATCTGTGTGTGTGTGTGTGTGTAGGTTGGCGAGGACAAGGTGCACACGGCCCTGTCCCTGGTGGGCTACGAGGCCGACCTGCGTAAGGCCATGGAGTACGTGTTTGGCTCCACGCTTGTGTGCGACACCCTGGACCACGCCAAGCAGGTGGCCTTCGACAGGCGGGTGATGACCAAGACGGTCACGCTGGGCGGGGACATCTTTGACCCGCAGGGCACCCTCAGCGGCGGTGAGTGTGCAGGGAGTGAGGGAGGGGGGGAGAGACTGTCTGAGTGCCAGCGAGAGCAGGCGCTCTGATGACAGCGATGCTGATCTCTATGGAGATGCTGTTGTCTTCTCTCCTTCTGCCACTAGATGACACACTGAGCACCAGCTTCTCAGACCAAACTAGCACTAGCACGCACACACACAGAGGGAGTTTTACTCCTCTATATCCTTTACATAGAGAATAGTTGTTTGCTGCTACAGTAATGATTCAACCTATTGTGCGTGTGTGATATCTCTGCATCCGGTGTCTGGCAAGAATATGCCGATATCATGTAATGTATGTTTTAGAATATATTGCTAAGTTACCACCCGCACCCCTGCAGGAGCCCGCTCCCAGACAGCGTCGGTGCTGGCCAGTCTGCAGGAGGTGCGGGAGGTCCAGGACCAGCTGCGGGACAGGGAGGCCCAGCTGCACGACACAGAGAAGCAGCTGGCCGCTCTGAAGAGCACCGCAGAGAGGTGTTAACGCGCACATACACGCACACACTGTCTCATTTGCTATGCTGTTTGTCCATACAAGTGGACAAACTGTGACCTTTCAACATCCTTAGGGCGGGCAGGGGTGGGGCCTTGGATATTTGGGCTCGGTTCTCTGTTTCTCTGCATGCTCGTTTGTGGTTGGTGGGTTGGATTGTTTGGCATTGCACGGACCGGGTTGGTCCGTGTGATGTTTCTCAGTTCATTTTTTCCAGCTATGGACAGGTATCTGGGGGGGTAGGGTCAAGTCCGGGTGTCCGGGGTTTCGCTTTTGCCGGCTTTGAGGGACTGAAGCTTAATAGATTTTAACTATTTCTCCATTCTTTATGTTTACTGGTCGAGGATTCAGTATTGGAGGTTCTGGGAGGTGTGTCGTGGATTTGGTTATTTAGTGCTTCTGTGGTGTCGTCTCCGGGGTTCCGCTAATGGTGGCGGCGGCATGGTGGTGCATGGTTGGTGGGCTGGATTATGGATGGGTGTGTGCCCTGGCCTGCAGTGCCTGGGGGTTTAGCTGGGGGGAGCTGGTCCATTTAGTCACCTGCCCAGTGTC
>JAODUK010000279.1:0-13874 GCA_027564635.1 Typhlichthys eigenmanni | reverse complement strand
TTGGGGTCCCTTGCTGAAGCTGCTGCCCCCGCGACCCGACTCCAGATAAGCGGGAGAAGATGGATGGATGGATGGATGGACCCAGTTAAATTATCAAGTGCGATATATATAATGAAATTGCGATTCTTGGCGTCCCTGTATCGATACAGTATTATGGTACATTTCACGATACTGATATTCCCCCCACCGCTAATATAGAATATACAGTGCATTCCACAGTCTGGTTCCACAGCACTGCTGGTAATGTCTGTTCCCCCCTGGTCCTAAAATGAGTGTGGGGAACCACTATCACCCTCTGACCTGTTGATCTAAGACTTCGGGCGGGATTGTGAAGCTGTGTCAGGTCAGAGATGTAGGCAGGAGCTTGTCTCCACAAGGCTCTCAAAGTGAGGAACAGGAAATTAAATTGATTTCTAAAATGTTCGATCGTAAGTCCGAGCAACAGCGACACAGTCAATAAACGATAAGGGTGACCACAAACTAGATGAGTACAGAAAGAGAGAGATGACACAAATGCAATGCAGCTGTGGTCAAGCCCAACACATGAGCCATCTTGCTGATCAAGGAATAGTTCTAGTTCTACCCAACTAATCACTGACTGGCCATATGGCTGTTAGAACTGCTCTCACATGCACTCCTGAGCCGCGTGAGAGAGACACAGATTAGGGGTTTTCTTGCTCGTACCCTCTGCATGCTGGGTCTGCAGGTCTCTCTGTTGAGGTGTTTGCTTTCCAGCAGTGCCTAGAACCAACGGTTTCACTTCAAGAGACAGACTCCTTGCTTTAATGTCCTCTGAGTTGCCTTCATACGCTGACAGATTATCTTTTTTTTTTACATACTGTATTTGTCATGCGTCCTGCATAAACCACTCTGAATGGAAGAGATTGTGGCATTGTTTTCAACAGCTGTTTCGGACAAACATTATTATCATGTACCATTTACAGAAGTGAGAGACAACGATGCAGATTAACCATATAAACACAAGGTCAAATAAATAAGGAATTAAATGTGTGTGTGTGTGTGTGTGTGTGTGTGGTTACGTGCTGGGCAACTAGACTAAATAGTGCAATATTTCTGTCACAATGTCAGACATTTCATATAGTAATTTATTTATTTAGTCATTTGTTTATTTATTTATTTTATTGTTTTAATTTGATTGTCTATCTGCCACTGGCAGTGGCAGGATAGGTCAGATACGATTGGTTAAAATCCAGAAATGTAATTATATGAGGGACAATTATTATATACTGTAGGTGTACTCCATCATGAGAGGCACTGCAATTCACCATATGGGTTTACTATACTGTACATGCACAACTCTGTATAGTCAAATCTGCTCCAGTTGGTGGTATCCTTGTTGTGAAGCCTCTGGTTTGACCCACAGAAAGTCCTGCATATGTAGCTAACAGCAGCATGTCAGACAATCTCAGGGTTCTTCTCTATAACGCCAGTCTGTGAGCTATGGCAATCCTCTGGTTAGACGGAATGGATGTGGTTTTTTCCCAAGGAACAAGGGTGGATCAAGACTCTGTGAACTGCTTCACTCAAAAACGTCTCTCTGGGAACTGCATAGAAACTATTGGAGAGGCCCGTTTCCACCCAGGAGGGAACATTTGCATCATTCAGCACTGCAATCCTGAATAAACCATAATGCTTGTTAGATTAATACCTGTTGCGTGTGAGAATCTGATGTTTTCAGTGAAAATATACACAGACCATGGAGATTAAGCCCTCTTGTTGCTTTTCCAAATTTCCCCAGACCCAGTTTTTGGTTACTACACAAGCATGTTTTCCCCGCCAAGACAGCAATCAAGACTATCAAATGAAAATGTATTGGTCTCAGGGTACAATTTTGCAAATTGCCATGGGAGAAGTTGTCTGTTTCATTGTTTTTCATGTGAGTTGATGCAGGTACAACAAACCCAAAACTGTATTCATATTTAAGTTATCTCGGTTATCCTTGTGCGTCCCTCAGTTTGGCAGTAACAGGAATGCTAGGTCAGGAAACAGCCAAATCAACACACATCCAAAGCTCGGAGAGCACGTCACCATGCAACGCCCACTGTAATTTGAATCACATTGACAATAGAACATGTAGTCCAGGTCACTTCAAAGGCATCAGCATCATAGTATGCAACACTCCATTCAGCCATTCATAGTGTACATTCTCCTGCAAATGTAATGCATGCACTCGCTGCAAAATAAAAGTGTTCTCAGAGTAGGACTAGTTGCACCCATAAGGCACAGGAAGAGAGCTGTTTTTCTAAGACCCAAAGCTGGAGTTGGTTTGCGTCAGTGACGCTGTGTGGGTTAACGTTGCTCTCTGAAGCAACATCTGGTACTGTTTAAGATCAGTGTTTATTCCAGGTTTGGATCCAGGGGCTGTTTGTAATGCCTTCTTGAGTCTGCAGAGTGGAGGGTGGACGATGTCCCAAAGCCTTGAGATAGCACAAGATAATGCTATCCCTCTCCCCGGGACTGTCCCCTACAGTATCGTAGGTTCTATCTGTTCCTTATCTTTGACCATCAGTTAGGTACTGTTCCTCTACAGTATCTTAGATTCTATCTGTTCTTTATCTTTGACCGTCAGTTAGGAACTGTTCCCCTACAGTATCTTAGGTTCTATCTGTTCCTTATCTTTGACCGTCAGTTAGGAACTGTTCCCTCATAGTCGTCTTCATCTCCTTTTTGTCCCCTGGCAGCTTTTAGCACAGAGACAGGTGTTTTTGGCCCTCATTTAAACCCCAAATGTCTCCACTTACCCAAGCGATGGGAACTAGTAGTGGATAAAGCAAACAGCCTTGTGTTTTAGGAGAAGAAAATTACAGTTCTCGCGTCTGGAAATAGAAACGTGCGGGCCATGACACCTAACACATTTGTGTTGTTCCCATAAAGAACAGAGCAACACTGTCATGCTGCAACGTGGTCTGAGAATACTATTTGAAGTAAACAGTGGCCCCATGGTGGATATAATGTATACACAACTTATAATAGCCTCTAGTCAGAACCCCACCAGCCGGTCCCGAATCCCATTACGATTCCCAGTCTCAGTCCTACCCTGACCTCAGCCTCATTGCTTATCCAGATCCCATTCCTAGCTCACACCCCAATCTGAACCACAATCCACCTCTAAAGGCCACTCCAGTGGTGCCATGCCTAGCTGCTGTGCCTGGCGCGCATGGCTCCAGTCTACATACAGTATCTGCAGCTCCATTCTGCACCCGTCACTCTGCCAGTTTCCTGGCTGGGTTTATCAAGGCTGCCAGCTCAATCTCTCTGACAATTACAAGGAAGTAGAGCGACCTCAGCCAGCCTTGGAGCAAGTACCGTGACCTGCATGGTTATCAGGAGAGTAGGTACACAATATGCCGTGTCTTCTAGCAAAAGCAGTAAATATATCTGCAGCTGAACAAAAGGCAAGGCTTGTTTACAGAAGTGCCTGGTCCTCCAGCCTTGGTGCCAGACTGCCTGTAGCACAAACAGACAGGTCTAGAAATAGTGACTTTCGGCTGCAAGAAGCAACAGTCAAACAATGCTACTTCCCACAAATTGGACTGCGGTTGCTCAAGGGGCACATTATAGCCTAAGCAACAGGCTGTTGTTCATGGCATTATGATACACACAGGCCAAACAGGTGCAGTCCTGTTGATAAACAGTGCAGATTATGTGTTTGTGGCTTCACATCGGACTGTTTGAATAATTCAAAACTAACTCCGAGACATATCTATGCCAAGCAGCTTCGTGCCAAAGATGATAAACATTTGCATAATAGACAGCAACATCTTTACTACACTGTTATGCGTGAAATATAAACTAACGAATGGAAGGGCCTCTTTAGATCACATGAATTGCACTAAATATAAACCAGTAATAAAAAATGAATAACATATTATCACAGGAAAGAAAACGAAGGAAACTAGTTTCTGTAGACATTGTGTGCTGATGCAGGCCTGCAGTGAAAGCCCCTGGAAGGCACATACCTTAGTGCTTTTGTGCTGCCAAACATCAAAGACATTGAGTAACACATGTACACCACCATAGGGAAGCCAGTCAAATCATCTCATGTAAGACAGAGAGTGTACGGTACACTGTAAAACACAAGCTGTTGTTCCCAATAGGGATCAGGTCCTAAACTGAATGGTGATGTAGGGCTTTTTGAGTGGTTGCAATAGAATCTTTTGAAAATTGTAATAAAATAAATAATAAAAACACCTATGCGTTTCGGCTACTTCCTTCTTCACACTCGGACAAAGGAAGCAGCCGAAACGCAAAGGTGTTTTTTCCTTGGCCCATACATTAAAGGCTTTTTAAATTTGACTAAATCCACATGAGTGTCTTGTGTTTTTTTGTATTTGTAGCACCACTGGTTTGACCCTTTTTGTGGTTATACATGTCCTTTTCCCTGTATATTTACAGTTCCCTGACAAGAGCACCTGTGGATATTAAGATATGTGTAACACCTGAGCGACCCCTGCTATTGCTTTTATTCCAACATTTGAGATGTTACAAGTTTATAGTGTTTAGTGTACATTTGTACTGCAAGGTTGAGTTGTTCATAGCTCATGGGCCTATTAGAACCACTGAAAACCACCTATGAGACCAGGAGCACTGTTAGATCCAACTTCACTGGGATCTGAAGGACTGGCTCGCAGAAAGTAAAAGGGTACCAGTTATAGTTAATCATTCATTAATGTGTTTCAAGAGATATACATAACGGAGCATTGGTTTCCAGCAGTAAATTCAGTAAGCAAGTGAATGCAAGTTTGGTTAAGAAGTAATTGTGATGTGGTTACCAATGATTTACATTGAAATAACAAATATGAATGGCTTTCATTTTGCCTATGGGAAAGAGAATACATATTTAAATATACAATATATGTAAGACAAGTTAGTCAAAGGAAGAATCAATCAAATAATATTGTCACAAAAATGCATGATCATTAATCATTTGCATCTGGGAAGCAGAGCCCAGCAACTATAAGTTAATGGAAAAAAGGAAGAATGAACTTGATGGGGGAAAAGGATAAAAGCAGGGGCCCAGGGGGCAGACACATTTTACAGCTCAGTGCAAGGTGGGTGGTGCTCCCACCAGATACTGTTCTACCTAATTAGCCCATTACACCATGACAGAGATGTAGCCCAACCACTGTGGGATTAATAGCTCACAAAATGTCCTTTGTTGGTCCTTGTACAGAAACAGCCAGGATGCAGCATGTGATCGTAAAGCATGTTTATGGGGAAACGACGATACCATAAAATATAAGCCTCCAAAAACACAGTTACAGTACCAGAGCCATTATTGCAGCCTGTTGCAACTAAATATTAATACAATGGGCAATGCTGAGGAACATCTCTGATCAACTGAGTAGTGGAAATTACATGTAAAGTCAGCCATTGTAAGCTAAATGTAAGATAATTCACTTTTTGTCAAATTCATCAAATATCTCCTTGCATTTCGCGGAGGATTTGAGCTCAAGGTTACCAAGGATGACTGACCCTGCCTTTAAGTTAAGTTCAGTATTTAGGACAAACTGCGTTAATAATGTAGAAGGGCTTGCAAAATCATTCATGTACCGGTAACAGTGTGATGCTTACTGCAGTCAGAATCACGGAGTATGCCTGTTTTGTCTTGTCGTGTTGACACAAGCCATAGGTGGGAATCTCCGCAAAGTTGCATTGCTGATGCAGAAGCGAACAAGCCAATCAAAAGCCCAGAAACAAGTACTGTAGCTGAGGAGGGATGACAGAACGCCACCATCACAGCCGGGATGTTGTTTAATCACAAGCTGCGTATGTGTACGTGTTGTTCCATCAGCGCACTTCCTTTGATTTGCGGACTCACCCCATTTCAGGTGTGTTCACTTGGACAGTTTAGTTGCAGGGTCCTAGCAAGTCCAGCATTCAAATACAGTAGAAAATAACCATTAGCATTAGTGTCTATCAATTGAGAATCAAACCATTATCCTCACAGTTGTAACCAAGCAATCTATAAATTATAATTACAGCGAACAATAATACATAATGGAATGGTTTCAAGGAGTGTGCAATTTAGTTGATTTACTATAATACCGTGACATGTGATGTTATTGTTATCACAATGCTGCTAACAGGAAGGTACTCCTCAGAAGCAAAAACTGACTATAGACCTTTGAATCTCAACTTTCCTTCCAATTTCAACTTTTCTGTTCTACAATATGCAGATAGTATTCTCGTTGTGAGACAGCATGTGTCTTGAACTCGTTCATAGGAGCTATATGGTCGTTAAAAACACTGTGCCTCTGAGGTGTTTAGACAGCGAGACAGCCAGCTGCTAGTTTGGGCGAGCCTCCTGCTGCTTTTAGACATGGTGACAAAACACAGCATGAGTCACATTGCACTGATTTTATTTATTGTGAGAATTATAACTCTAATGTGCTCATTACTGTATGTTCAACTGCGAGCAAGGAAACCTCCATTCAGATTATGTAATAGTGCGCTTGAACAGTTCCTCATGTTGGTACAGATACTAGATCATTACAAAATGCATCAACTGAAGGATTTTTAGGTTTTTAGCTGGGTATGGAGTGGTCATTGACTTAAAGATATATTTTGAGTAAGGAAAAATTAAAGCCTGTTATTTGTTGTCTGGAAGAGTTGTCTGGGAGATTCAAGTGTAGTCATGTCAAATTGATACAGTAGCCTATATGAAACAATTGTATCAGTTATTTAGTAAGAAAAAGTGTGTGTGTTTGTACTATATATATCTGAGTGCATGTGTGCATGAAAGGTACAGTATCTGAATAAATATATAAGGTAACTTAATGATAGAGAACGGCAATTTTTCCAACCATTAACCTTGTGTTTTTGCACTTAAGACACCAAGTCACTCAATGGTGACAATGCTGATTAAATAGATGATTCTATTGGTGAGATTAATGACAAGTGAAATTACTAATGGCAGGCATATTCCATTTAGAAAGTCAGTCTATTTTGGTAAAGGAAAAGCCATTTTATTCAAATTATTGTGTCCCATTGGTTATATAAGATTGTAAAAGTTTTGAATGATACTGGGAAAACAGGAGTACATCTTCCACACTGTAAAACTTCTACATGTGTAACACAATTACATCAAGTAAACATTAGCATAAATTAACAAAAATCTGATGATAAATGGACTCCTTTAAATGCTCTCATAACACTAGGCCCGAACAGAGGGCCGTTGTGGAGAGAAAAATAAATGAAAAAGATGTGTGCACTCAGTGGTGCCCATGAATTTCAAATGGCTCTCAAATCACGCATACAGACAAAGCTGTTTAACATGCTCAACGCGCAACACTTTTACTGCAATTTAGCAATTAGCAAGTGCATTGTTGTCTGTGGTGAACACTGGTCTCTTCAGATGGAGGGCTTGGTCTGACTCACTGTACACATAATAACTGCATATGCTACATGCTGCAGTATTAATATAAAGGCCACATGTGTTTGGTGTGCTGTCTGCAGCTGCTGTTGTGACAACACAGGAGATGTATCCTAATATGTTTACTATCAGAGTAATTAAAGCTGGGTGACACATCCATAACTGAACCCAGTATGGGTAGAGATCAATGCAAGACACCTAAAAAAGGTGTGGGTGGGTAAAGGCAACATGTTACAAATAGCTTACGTCACTTTATCAATGCTGTTTCAGTGTTCGTAGTCTGCTGTTATGTAGCCTCAGCCAGTCCATTGTCGCACCACCACGCGATGACACATAAGCAACTCTGTGCTGAACATCTGATACACCTGTAAGCTTGACAGCACTTTTAGGAAGTGGTGTTTTAGATTTTCCTTGGCTGTTAGCATATTCACACTAAAGTCTCTCTCCATAGATCTGGTCAAATGTAGTGCTTTAGTCACTAGTTTTAGTTTTCCCCTTTATGTTAAGCTATATGTTTATACAGACTCACTTGCATTTTCGCAATTTCACCTGCTCAGGCTTGGTTCACCGTTCGCTGGCAGCTTGTGGGCGTGGCCTTTGTTTCGTGTATTGCCTGTTTAAAAACATTGTTTTTAATCCACTGTTCTAAAAGTATGTATACATGACATGTTTCTCTACATGTGACAGCAATAACAGAGGAGTGAAATGCAGTAATTACATAGCTATGGACATATATGATCGTTTTTATTACAGCCACCATCAACACCGAAAATCTATCAGTTAACCAACCATGTTTTTTAACGTTTGTATACTAATACACATTTAGAGGTACACCATAAAGCTATGTCTATGAATTCACAGCAACATATATTCTCCTCCATTGCTAGTAGGAACAGAAGTGTACTAGGAACCTTTGACGGAAGTAAGTAACCAAAAAACAGATACATCTCTCTCGATAGGCCATCGCCTCACAAGTATTCGTTCAGATTTGCATAAGTTCGCTCTGGTTTGTGGTATTTTCTGCCTTCGCCTGAATATCTGCGCCGCCAGCTATCCCACAATCCCCCACGAGTGCTGTCACATGACTCCATAGAAAATGAATTGGGGCGAACCTTCGCCTGGGCAAAATGTTTGCAATGCCCGTTACAAGACCTGCAAACAGCCAGACGTGTAAGTGTATTAACATAAGGTCATTGAGTTACAGTGCAGTAAAGTACAATCTGCCAGTTGGTTGTCGTGCATGTCAATCAAAATACGTCTGCTGTCAAGTAGGCAGGTCTTTGATGTCTTTGATAAATTAGTAAATATCTTTTGACTTTCTTCAATTACTGCATATTTGTTGCAGTGCATGTCTCATTTTCAAATCAAAACCACAATGTTCCTTGCTGCTTTCAACAAAACCTGGACTTAACACCAAGGAGTGTCCCCTTATTAACCAGCAAACTGAAATCGAATGAATAGTTCTTGAGCGACACATTCTGTAGAGATCCTTCCCACATGAGGGAAAGTATTTGACTGGTTTCCAGCCAACTATGTAGTGCGGCTAACAATTACATGTGCCATCTTTGGCTCTCAGTATTGTCAACAAGACGTAAAATTGCATCTTATACATATTACACTAACAAAAGATCAAGGGGCTTGGGAAAAAAGAAAAGCAGAAGTATTCACATTGTATTTGTTATCACTACCTTTTCACTTATTTAATTGTACTTTTTCCCTGCCTAGCTGGAGATAATGTATATGAATGTTAATTTTGTGGAGAAAAGCATAATTATTTACACTTTCTGTACCTGGTTGTGTTTTGCCTTTAACCTCTGCAAAGTAATTTAAAATAAAAAAGCCCCATGTTAATATTTTTTATCTTATATAACCTCTCACTTTAGATAAACTACTGCATGCCTGCCTGAGACACAACACAACACATGTTCAAAGCTATAAGCTACTTAATTCCTAGCTGGCATTGGCCACGCTTGCTTTTTATTGCCTTAGTCAATCGTGAGGTTACTTTCAAGGTGTTGGGGTGGGAACCACAGCAAGCGTGGCTGTTCTTTAGGAATGAATACTGTTTGTAACTGATAGATGGTAATGGGGACATCTTAAAGGCAGAAAGACATAAAGACATACGTCAGAAGAGAGCTAGAAACAGCTATAGTAAATAATATAGTCAAAACAGACCACAGAGACAGAGCGAAACAAAGATGGCCACAGGTGCTAATCAAACTGAAACTCAATGTGACGGTTTACACGAAGGCCTTTAGTCGAAGCCCACAATGCCTGATGACTATAGAGCACCACCATGTGTGGGGGTTTGCCTAGCCTCTCAGTGGGAGATGACACAACATGATGGTGACATAACAGAGCAGCAACAGGGGACCACTGTGTAAACATCAACCGCCACAAGCCCCTGATTATGATGTCAGGCATGAACCCTGCACTCTGTCAGTGTCACTTGAAGTGGGCCCCGAACAGCCGAGTACTGCGCTGCTCCGCGGGGAATTCCTACCAGTTGTTCCTAGAACAGAGATACAGAGAAATGAATCTTGGTCAACGTTCGTGTTTGATAGAAGCATCCTTCATAGCGAACCTCAACGCTCTAAGAGGTTTTCAACCGGCATCAGCACAACTGGGTCACAGGTAGTTGTGAGGTTAAGCATTTGCTCTACAGTGTTTTTCTGGACATGGTTAATGGTGGAAGACTGAGGGTGAAACTAGACTCACCAGGCCCCCGGCTTCCCCCCGACCTCCATGAGATAGCTGCTCATATGAAACACAGTGTGCACCGCATTAGTGCCGATATATGCAACGCATGTTAAGCTCCTTAACCCCCCACCCCCCCCTTTCCCCCCCAAAACCTTTCATCGAAGCTCCTATTTTTAGTTCCCCTTTGTCAGTGTGGCACAGAGGTGGGACGCATCAGATGCAATGGCACATGAAGCTCTGCACTCCAAGAGCAGGACAGGACGGTCCCATTTCTCTGGATGTCCCTTGGGACTGGAGAGCTGGCCTCTCTGTTGCTTTGTCCTGGGCCACAGACTCCCTACTGTATGCATGATGTCACCTGTGATGTCACCTGTTGTCTCTATAGTCTACATGTTTCATGAGTTACATTGTACATGTGATAGCATGGTGAAATGCACGAAATGCATGTATAGCGGCAAGGTTTTCTCTTCTCAAGGGTTTCCTGATACCTTTCATGCAGTCAGTATAAGAGGCCCTATCACTGCCTGTGGAGACACAACATACTGGGAAACAAAGATGTGGGATGACTGGGTGGGTTCATCTGTGCCAGTGTCTGTGGCCTTTCTGGCAGTGAAGGCGGCAAGCATCAACAGGTCTTAATCCCCACTGCTAATACACTCTATGTTATATCTGTCATCAACACAGAATGACATGTCGATGGATTTCAGGGTTTTTTTTTGAATGAGGGATTACTGTCCTTTCACTGGACATGCAACTCTAAACACACCATTGCCTGGTGTGACTGTTTAAAGAGGTGCTCTGCTTTCGGTCCAGAATATATATTTTGGACTTTGGACGAGGTGCCGAAACCCAAACACATCACTAGTGAAGGCAAATATTTATTCTTTCCCTTTTTCATTCACTTCCCTGTGGACTGTCTGAACAGGCTTTGTATATCCAGCCTGTGCTTTGTTTCATCCTGTTTTTAGTTGTGGATTGTGTTGTTATGGGTAAGGTGTTTGCTTACAGAACACACTCAAGGACTCTGACGTTTTTCACGGCAGATAGTATGTTTCACCAGAATGTTTTCCATAATTGACAATTGGCTGGTATATTTAATCTGACCCTGACCTTGTGGGCATTATCTGTATCAACCTCCACAGCTGAAGTGCCAAAGATGCAGTAGTCTCCTGCTAATGACCACCAGTGGCTTCAAAATAGACCAATATACAAAGGAACAGAGTAAAAGTCTCTCTGAATGAATGTCAACAAAGGATATTGCTGATTTCTCCAGATATACATTTAATTTAACTGATGTGTTCCTCCAAAGTAATGTACAAGATGGAGATGGTTGGGACTAGACATGTCAGACGGGAACCCAAGAGACATTATTATACTGTGACTTACTGTGCCTCAGTTATACCAGAAGTGGTGTTCCAGCCAAGGAAATGTGAGTTGGAGCTTCAATCAAACTCCTTCACCATGTGGTGTGCAGATCACTACTTCTGTGTTGTTTTTATTGAGTTGATATATGCATTTATATGATGTAATGATTGATTCATTCAAATGATATTAGACTACATGACCAATCAGCAGATTCAATACTAACCTATAAACAGTCATGCTTATGGCAGTGCACCCATATCTTATGTCTGTTCTCATTGTATTACAAGTCAGAGCAGTTAGGAACGATGTGACGGTGCGTAATGTTACGTTCTAGTTGTTAAAGTTATAACACTTTCTCTATTGTGGTCCACATGTCTGACACAGAGTTGGTCTTTCCACCCAAGCATGACGGCCTGCTTGTGCTTGGTCTGGAGCATTATTGAGACTCATACGCTGAAGGGTATATGCCGATGTATATATGCTGGCATGTCTTAACTATGTTATTCATACACTTGCAAAGCTGGGTCTCAACTCAGAGCATGGACAATGGTGCGCCGAGCGAGCAAACAAACAAGCGCATTCCACAGACTGGGGGCAGGGCGGAACTGTGGGAGGGATGTTTTGTGTTGTTGCTCTTGGCCTGCGCGTTTTCCACGGCCTCTGGCTGCGTGACCTCTCGACCGGGAAGGCTCAGAGATCCCAATTACCACTGAATCCACGACACGAAGCAGCCAGAATGACACTCTGTTGCCGGCCATGTAAAAGCTGACGACAAGGCTTGGAGGCGGTTGGGGCGTGATGTATGACAGGATGTGGCAGTGACCTGTATAGCGGCTGGACAATGGCCCTGTGAGTGACACGGGAGCTGTTCAGACAGCAGCAAGAAGTAAACATCTTAACTCACACTAATGGACACTGCGGATGTGCCTTTCAAAGTGGGAAGTGGCAATAAGCCTCACACATTATTTCAGGGTGCAGCCAGTCACCCATAACATGGCTGGCGCTGCTGACATTTCAAGGGAATGTCCCTCTGTGTTCAGAGTTACACAAAGACACTATTGCTCCGTGGGTTTCTACTAACACTCCAACCTTGTCTTAGCCTGGTATAACCGGACCCAAAATTCACTTGGTGAATAGGGCGTGGACACGCTTCTTTGGGGATTGTTTCCAGTCATTACATCCTAATGCTGTAGACCTTTGGTTACTTTGGAAACGAATGGTGCAGCCTTTAACCAATCAGTGTTCCTACAAATGTTTGTATCGCCAGGAGCCAGGCTAGTTTTGCAGCAATCACACATTTTAATATTGCATATACTGTGTATAATATATAGTATTGTACATACATAGCGGTAAAATATAGGAGAATGTCTTTTTTGTCTGTATAAATACATGCATTTGTGTGCATGCTGCCAGTACTTGTCAGTGCTGTTGAATGTGCACAGATACTCACACAATCAATAACGATTTATCCTTGTTCATATAAATGTCTATTAGGCATCTGATTCAATTCTCTGATCAATACTTTTCCCTCCATCTGTTTGAGGGGCCAGAGAAGGCACACATTACATTTTCCATAATGCAATTCATTCAGCATGCACTCAATACATTGAATTAATAATTTAGTCCGAGGTATCAGGTATTACAAAAAGAATCTCCATTTCCAAGGCTCTACAGTTGAAGAGAAACACCTATTGTGTTATAAGTACAGCAGGCACAGGATTCCACAATTATAGCCTTAGTATTTAAATGTACGTTTGCAAACCTTAAGAATCACTTTACAGAGTAAGTCACTGACTTATGTTGAAGTTCACTTTTCCCAAACAGATATATAGTATATATAGGTATACAGTATATAGCATATAGGTATACAGTATATAGTATATATAGGTATACAGTATATATAATATATAGGTATACAGTATATAGTATATACAGTATATATATACAGTATATAGTATATATAGGTATACAGTATAAAGCATATATAGGTATACAGTATATAGTATATACAGTATATATATACAGTATATAGTATATATAGGTATACAGCATAAAGTATATATAGGTATACAGTATATAGTATATATAGGTATACAGTATATAGTATATACAATATATATATACAGTATATAGTATATATAGGTATATAGTATATATAGGTATACAGTATATATAATATATAGGTATACAGTATATAGTATATATAGGTATACAGTATAAAGCATATATAGGTATACAGTATATAGTATATATAGGTATATAGTATATACAGTATATATACAGTATATAGTATATATAGGTATACAGTATATAGCATGTATAGGTATACAGTAATGTATACGATGGAGTGCCTACTCCAGGTGGGGAATGAGTCCTTACCCCAAGTGAAGGAGTTTAAGTACCTCGGGGTCTT
>JAODUK010000278.1:0-13874 GCA_027564635.1 Typhlichthys eigenmanni | reverse complement strand
GCGATGGTGAGAAGGACCGGCTGTCTACGTTGGAGGCGGGATACCGGTCCATGGAGGTGAGTGTGTCACGGCTGATCAAGGCCGTCCAACACCTCATGGCCGTGCGCACTCCCCTCCCAGCCGACGGCACTCCTGGCCCCTCGGGGGCGTCGGGCTCGTCGGCCAGTGGACCGGAGACCAGTCGCGCCCCGGTGAGGGAAGTCAGAGGGTCCGCTCCGGACAAATACGACGGTAATCCGGAGTGGTGTAGGGAGTTTCTTCTCCAGTTCGGGCTGTACCTGGGTACAGGGGAGCAAACGGACAGGGAGAAGGTCTCCTTACTGACCTCCTTCCTCACTGGGCGCACACTCTCCTGGGTGACTGCGGTGTGGGATAGCCAGGACGCGGCCATGTGGTCGTACCTAGGCTTCCTAGCCCGGTTTCGGTCAGTGTTCGACCATCCGGAGGGAGGTAGAGAAGCCGGGGAGCGGCTTCTCTACCTCTAGCGGCTCCAGCAGGGGAGGAGCTCCGCCGCGGAGTATGTGTTGTCGTTCCGAACGCTGAACGACCCGGCTGTCCGTACCGCCTTTGGACAGGGGTTGCGAACAGTGGTACGGATGGAGCTGGCCTGCGTTCCGGGGGATCTGCCGCTGTATGCGTTTATCGCCAGAGCGATCGCCATAGACGGGCAGCTCCGCGAGCGGGACCGACTAGGTCGGCGCACCCCGCTTCTCCCCCACGGATCGAGCGCCGAACCGGGACCTATGGATCTGGGAGGCGTGAGGCTCTCCGCGGAGGAGTGGGACCGCCGGAGTCGTCGGGGCCTGTGCATGTACTGTGGCGAGGGGGGGCATCTCCGCAAGGATTGTCCGCTCACCAAGCCACGTGCTGCCAAGGGGGTGAGTACTGCGCCGTTCCAACCGATAACAGTGGGGGCGCTAAACCTCCATCAGATGTGGAACCCGTTCGGTTGTGATATCCGGTAGTGCTCTCTCCCATACTACTTCAGCCCTGATAGATTCCGGTGCCGCGGGGAGCTTCATCGACCTGGCGCTGGTGTCTACACTGCAGTTACCAACACGCAGGTTGAGGTCCCCGATTTCCATCAGGGTGTTAGACGGCCGGCCCGTGGGTAATGGGGTCATTACGGAGTGCTTACAACCTCATCCGAGTCCAGGAGGGAGACGAGTGGAAGACAGCCTTCAGCACCATGTCGGGCCACTACGAATATTTGGTGATGCCCTTTGGACTGGCCAACGCCCCGGCCGTCTTCCAGTCTTTTATGGACGAGTTGTTCCGAGACATGTTGGGGAGGTACGTAGTGGTCTACATCGATAACATCTTGAGCTACTCCCCAACGATCTCGGAGCACGTGGCCCACGTGCATGCTGTGCTCCAGCGTCTGCGGCAGCACAGGCTCTTCGTCAAGGGGGAGAAGAGCCTGTTCCACCAAGCCCCCATCTCCTTCCTGGGCTACCAAATCACTCCGAGGGTGCCAGCATGGAAGAGCTAAAGGTGAAGGCCGTCCAGTCATGGCCGGTCCCCCAGACCATCAAGGAACTGCAACGATTCCTGGCCTTTGCCAACTTTTACCGCCGGTTCATCAAGAACTACAGCTACAACTACAACTACAGGAGGTCGACGCCTCCGAGGTCGGGGTGGGGGCGGTCCTCTCCCAGCGCTGTGGCAGCCCGCCCCAGCTACACCCATGTGCCTTCTTCTCGCGGAAGCTGTCGGCTGTGGAGAGGAACTACGATGTGGGGGACCGAGAGCTACTGACGGTAAAGTTCTCAGGTCCTGGAGGAGTGGAGACACTGGCTGGTGGGTGCCCGTGAGCCGTTCACCGTGCTCACGGACCACCGGAACCTGGAATTCACCCTCTCCTACCGGCCTGGGTCCAAGAACAACACGGCAGACGCACTCTCCCGCCAACATGAGGAGGACCACGTCCCTCCCGTTGTCGCCTCTGTGATTCCCCCGTCCTGCGTGGTGGGTCCCGTCGACTGGGACGTTGACGCAGAGATCCGAAGGGCGAGCCGACGGGACCCGCCACCTGCCCACCTGGGAGGGTCTACGTCCCCCAGAGAGTGCGCAGCCAGCTGGTGACCTGGGCCTATTCGACACAAGCCACCTGACATCCAGGGGTGGACCGGATAGCGGAGACACTTCGGGCGAAGTACTGGTGGCTGGGATGGGGAGGACTGTGCGCGACCATGTGCGGTCTTGCCATACATGCGCACAGTCCAAGGGCCTCCTCCACCCACTGCAAGTACCCCAGCGTCCTTGGAGCCACCTCGTGGTGGACTTTCCGACCGACCTACCTGCGTCAGAGGGGCATATGGTCATCCTGGTCGTGGTCGACCGGTTCTCTAAGATGGTCCATTATGTCCCTCTGGCCAGACTGCCCACCGCCCTGCAGGTCGCTGAGGTGCTGTTCCAGCAGGTCTTCTGGCTCTACGGCCTTCCGCAGGCAGCCCGGCACGTCGGGGCTCCAGCGCGTCGAGGGCCGCGCCCGGGGGGGTTGTACTGTAACGCCGACTTCCCTCCAGTCTGGCGGGCTCACGCGCGCCGTCCCCGGAGTATTGATAGCTGATCTGCGACAGGTGGCAATCAGGGCCTCCCACACGTTTCTCGTTCCTTGATTGTTCTCCTGTCTTTATATCCTACTATTCATTTGTTCTTACCCATTGCGGGTTATTGTTCGTATCAAGCTAAGGCTAAGTGTGTTTTCTGTTTATACCCTTGTTGTTTAAGTTTTGTCATTAAACCTACTTTTATATTTGAACCTTTACTGTCACGCCAAGTCTGTTACAGTGGGTATGCACTGCTATCTGTAGGAAATTATCTTATGAGTTGAGCAGATGCCTTAATTCACTCTTAACTCAAACAATCAGAACAATTTAACTTGTGAGAAAGATGGAATTACTTGCAACATCCCACACATAGACTTAAGATAGAGGCTATTATTAGAACATTCCATTAACAAAAAAATAAATGCAATTATGCAGCACCAACATTGGAACTTTCCGATAGGGCTACTTGTCTGTATTGGTCTGTATTTTGCTACATGTATGTGTATGTGACAATAAAAGTTCCTTTCCTTTCATAGTTGTTGAACAAACTAAAAATCTATATATTAACTTTAATTATAACATAAACAAAGAGCTTAAAAAGGCAATAATCTATAGGCCAAAATGATTGTGGCCAACAAAATGAATATTTGTGGGATAATGTAGAGCACAAATGTTGTATTGTGAGATGTATTTATTTTGCATTTATTTATGTACATTGCTCAACAGCTATGCAATAATTAGTTTATGATATTATGGGCAGCCAGATATACAAGTAGACCCAGTAACTCAAATCCTGCAGAAATCTGCAAAACATCTCCTGTCAACCGTTCTGCAGATGTCTAATGTAATGTCTCTCTTCTGCTCTGGTTATTATTCATGGTGGAAAACAGGTGAAACCTTGAACTCTGTGTTCTTTGCGTTTTCTTGATAAACACCAGAGGCTGTGAAATACCATTCTCTAAGGGTGTATGGCCAGATCCAAAATACACAAACTACCTTCTACTGCATATGCCACAAGCACCAACTTATCTGTTGCGGGTGGTCAGATGTTGTCAGCTGTCTCAAAACTGATAGCAGTACAGACAGATGCAAATTTTCACTTTACTTGCTTGCAGTGTGTTGCATGGTCTAACACTCATCAACTATATTGTAGGCAACAGACAGGCTATAGAAGTTAGACAGTGGTGGCCAACACATAGCTGCATGTTTCTGGATGAAGAACAAATTATTTCTTAACAGTACTTTTAAACTTTAAAGACATATCCCTTGATGTATAATACAGTTTAAGCCTTGTAACGGTAGCTAGTGCGAGGTTATTGTCAGTTCAACTTCCTCTCTGCTGCTATGCTACTGTAGTTCAAACTAGGTTGTTACAATATCATTACTGCGATTATATTTAATTGTTTCATGATCGTAAATACTATATTAACCAGTTAATGGTCACAGTAAAAATGTCCAGGTCTATGTACATATCCAATAATCAGTGCATATTATATGCAATTTGCATGTGTCTGTCTGGACAATAGAACGGGACCCCTTGAACTAGAATGTTCTTTCTCTCTCCTAGAGAGAAGCGGATCCACTATGTGGACCCTGTAAAAGTGCCAGCAAACAGACTCTGCCGTGCCCACAGCCTCCATCCCTGGGGGTAGACGTCCATTGTTCAAAGGCACACAAACAGCATAGAGTAGCAAATTACATGCAGGGCAGGCATATTAGCATAATAGCCCAGAGACTATATTACAGAACATTCTTAACATTTCTCCTGTAGCATATGCATTACGTAATACAGAGTTTGGCATCAACTGGAAAATGTCAATAATTAGGCAAGTTAACATCAACTTTATATAGAGGCATACGAACCAATCAATAATAAATGAGTCTACCATCACATCACATTAGTCTACACATTTCCCGCTATACATTGACATATAATGCTTCGCAGCGTTATCCATTCAGAATTACATTTTTCATGAACCATCAACCAATAGAATTGCACACAGGTTCGGGGCTAGATGCGCCATTTTACTGCGTCCGCAGCCATCCGGCAAGATGGTTCCTTTGCTTTGTCTGCGCTGACCGGAGTTGTTTAAAAATTCTGTGTTATTCATGGTTTTACCACCATCAAATATTTGAAAGCGACATAGATTTGATCTCACATAACGCAATCCACACCTGTCTTTATCAATCAAGAAATGACGACCCAGAAAAGGAGGTAGGAACAGTATCCAACATATTTGTTTGGACAAGCTAAATTTGCATTCATCCAATGTGCTAGGTTAGTTAGCAGGCTAGCCTTCAGTGACTGCTTCTTGTTAGCTATGCTAGCTAAGGTACCGTAGGTGCTTACCCGGCAAAAGTGCAATGACGACAATGTATTCCATAACTGTACATGTGTCTTTTAAAGATAAGAACGTCAGGTCGATGTAATATTAAATGGGTTGTAAATGTATGCTCCACCCTAATAATACATCTTTAATTCTGCAGTTCTCAGAAATATTTGGAAAGCTAACTAGCTATCATAGAATGGAGAAAGACTGTTAGCTTTGATGTTGCTAGTCGGTGATGCCAACATTTGGCGCGCTGGTTGTGCCATGGCATTTGAAAGGGAAGGGCAAGGCCTGTATGCATTTCGGTGCATGCCTGTGCACTGGGTCTGGCATGCACCGCCGAGATTGCAAGGTTGCTAGGGCAACGTGAAACGTTGGAAACAGAAATTATGTAGGTACTAATAGCCGCAGAAGCGAAACCGGCTAGCAGCATATATACCGACCGTACATAGCGGTATGTATGAGACAAAACGGGAAAGCCATATTATTCATAGGACGAGGAAACGGTCAGAGACCTGCTTTTTGTGATAATACATGTTCAATTCATTGTCGTGTTCACGTTTTAAACTTTTTCATCACGTTATTTTTTAAACAGGCTTGCTGGAGACTGGCGTTGTTTTGCATCATCTAGCTTGATGGATAATACGCGATCTAATAATTACGCGCACATTATGATGACGCGAACGTCATCATCGTGTAAACAGTGTTTGAGCATCGTCCCAGAAATAAATATCAGACAGTTCTTTTCTGATTATATCTATGTGTTTACATTTTGTTAAATGTGGTTGCAATTTGCAAATTGTGAACATAATTCAATTATATTAAATGTTACAATTAGCCCACTGTAATAATTACCATTATTCTACATAAGCTCACTGCAAGTCATTAGCAGCGTTTTTAATATAGAACTAGCAATATAATATGACAATTTCAAGTGAAACCTTGTGCACTGTGTGATATGTGATATGACATATGCATATTTACATTTATTTACAGATAAGATGAGTGCAGCTTCTGAATCAAACCTTGACCAAATGGAAGAAATAACAGAAGAGGTGACATTATAGTGTATTTTATTGCAAATTCAGTGTCCCACATAATCATTTTTAATACAATTTCTGCATTTGAAATGGTTAACAATATTTGTATTTCTCAATGCCAGTCAGATTTGTTTTTGTGATACATGTATGTGCAGCTAACGTAATTATTTTCATCATCAGCCCGGGAGCTCAAGTGAAACCCTGAAACCGTCTTCTTCCCATAGTAAGAGGTGAGACAATAGTGTCTTTGATTCAGCAAATTGTTTTTTTGTTTGCAAAATTTCTTAAATCACACAGCTAATGCATGACATGTATTCCAGGAAATCTGCAAGTGTATTTAAAAATGCTGGAGTAAATGAACCTGGATCTTCAGAGGAGAGTGAAAATGATGGTGCCCTTTCTGAAAATCCTTCAGAGAGCAACCCAGACAGTGTTTCCAGAGGTACCAGAGATATTTACAGTAATAGTCATTGTGACACACATAGAATCAGTGTACTGTTTATTTAGAAGTGATGTTTCTTTGACTTTAGGCACATTAGTGATGAGGCCAGTTGGAAATGAAAATAAAGGTGCTATGAAGCTCAGAGTTGATTTCAAACAGAAATGCACAGGTATGCTTGTACTATTATTTACATAGTTTTGTGTTTTCACTTCATTATTGAGGCAGTAAGGAGTAAAGATTAGCCCTTTGTGCACCCCTCTCTTTCTCAGATGATGCGTTACAGAGGAAGGTGAACTGTACTGCATGTGGACAGCAAGTTAACCAGTTTCAGCGCAACTCTATTTTTGAGCACCCTATGCTCAAAGTGCTTATATGCAAGGTATGAATGTTACATTTCCCTTTATGTTTGAGATGTATAGAAGGGCTGGGATTCTATAAAAAATGTTGCTCTGCGTAATCACAAATTAATCTTTAAAAAAAAAAAAAAAATCAAACTTGTATTTGTTAATAATATATAATTTCCTTATAGCCCTAGTAAAGTGCTTACTTTTCTAAGAGCTGATATAACAGCAAAAAAAAAAACTCATAACTAAATTTCTTTATTGGAAATCTGCTTGCAGATCACGTGTATTGGAAGTCCAAATGAGGAGAACAAACTCTTAAACTATAGTTCCGCGTGCATTGTGCAATGGTCGTTAATGTAGAACAACGCCGACGCACTGTACTTTTCTGATCCAACACGTAACATTTTCACCACACAGCTGTTTTGAAAGCATGACAGGCAGGTCTAATTTGAGCCACTGCTTACAGTTTCAAGGCTCCGTGTGAAACTCGCGCTTCTGAACTTTGGTTCCACATTATGCTACCTTCCCACCATACCGTTCAACATGCATGCACCGAACCGCAACATCTGTACCAAAACGGTTCGATACGAATACACGTACCGTTACACCCCTAATATACATACAATATTCATGCATACCACTTCCCTGTAGCCTGTTCTTGTTTTGCTTATTTGTTTCGTATTGACACTGTAAAGTGTCATTGGGTTTTCTGAAAGGCGCTATATATATTTATGTTGTTGTTGTTATATCAACGTCCTTCTTGTTAATGCCGCCAGGCAGTTATTAGGAAGATTGTAGTCTCTCAGAGCCACCCTTTAGTTACGTAACGTCTGGACGCAGCGTTGTTGTTGCACTGTTTTCAGGTATTGTATATCTGGTAAATAAGTAGCCAACGACTACTGCTTAAAATAAATATAACAACTAAAATCGGTAAATAAAGCACTTCATTAGCATTGCACCGGTATTACAGATACAGGCTTGTGAGTGACAATGCAAACGGACAATAAAAATCAACTTCCTCATTTCCGGAATGTCAGTCTCTAGCTTACAGTGGTATATGTATCAGACATTCAGCACAGAGTTTCTGATTTGACACAGTGTCTGAGACTAGGAAGACTATCTAAATTAATGGGGAGAGAGGACTGGGACATAAAAATGGCATGCATGTATACATGCAAGTAAGAGCAGATTTACACCCACGCCCCCTCCAAAAAAGAGCAAACCAATGCAATGGTGATTGAGACAGAAATTATGTAAATATTTTTGTTTTTATTTTATTTTTTAAATGTGTTTTATCAGAACTAGAACTCGCCCAGCCATATTATATATGCTTAATATAATTTCACAGTTCCACACTTAATGTACTAAGTTTGACAAATTTTCTCTCCATCTTTAGTCATGCTACAAATTTTACACAAGTGATGATATAAACAAAGATTCCGATGGCATGGATGAGCAATGCAGGTAATGTCTTTAATTTGTTTTAAATTAATAATATATTAATGTATAGATCTTATAAAAAAAAATGATATGTAAGGCGAAGAGGGACACATTTTGTCCAATGCAATACATTTACAAACAATTGACATGTAATGAGGAATTACTTACATTCCTATCCCTATTGGTTTTATATAAATCAAACTAACTAATCTAACTTTTAATATTTAAGTTTAGAGTCCTGCACTTTTTCTTATGTAGAGATGTCAGAGATTATAATGGAATTTTTTTCATGGAAGTCATGCATGCAGTCATTATCGAGACGTGCATCTAAAGTTTACTATGATGTGCATGCCTTCATGATGCCATTAATCTGTGGGGGTCTGCAGAATCTTAAACTAAATTGTGTGATTACCTTTTAGCCATAAATGATCACCACAATTTGGAATCATGAGTTTAACAAGTATAATTAAAGGCATGGTCAGTCATTCTATTTTCAAGCTCAAATGAAAACAGTATCGCACTGCGGTCCTCCTCGGCGGTGCTTCACACGTTGAAATGCGTTGTGAAGCAAAGCGTAGTGCTGCAGCTTTGTTGATGTGAGCGGTGTTCGCCACTTTGTTTATGTTCCTATTAATGGAGCCAGGGCTGTGCCTGTGTAGAAGTATCAGATTATTTTTTCAACACGCACAGAGAATGTTAAGATAACGAAATGCGAAGAGATATTTGTTAAATTTGACAGTGTATTAGCTTACATTTAGCTTGCAATAGCTGACTTTACCTTTTAATTGAGGAACATGCTGGGGGGTGGGGAAAGAGATATGGATGGATATACAGTACAGGTGTGTGTGTGTATAAATTAAATGTTTAACTATTTTTCAGGTGGTGTGCTGAAGGGGGGAAACTAATTTGCTGTGACTACTGCAACAATGCCTTCTGCAAAAAGTGCATACTACGCAACCTGGGTAGAAAGGAATTGTCACTTATCACTGATGAGAACTCAAAGTGGCACTGCTATGTATGCAGCTCAGAGCCCCTCCAGGACTTGGCCTCCAAATGCCGCCGGATCATGGAAAAACTTGAACAAGTGCAGCACAAACAACGTAAACCCGATAAAAGCCAAGAGCGTGATAGCAAGCAACACAAAAGCAAGGACATCCGAGGGCACAAAGCTGTTGTCAATGGGAAGGAATATTCAGAAGGTTCAGGGACCATGGCCTTCTCTTACAAAAAGCTGCAGGTACCTAAAGAACTTGTAAAGAAGGTGAAAAAGCTTGTTGAAACTACAACTGGACTGAATGACACTTTTATCCAGTTCATCCAGCAGAAGACAGAGGACCAAGGAGACAATTCTATCAGATATCGGCACTTGAAAGCCTTCAAATCAGTACTTTCTGACCTTAGAAAGGCCCACAGTGCCTTGGAGGAGGCTTTGGAGCCTGAATTCAGAAATGTGGAGTTGCAGAATGGAGTAAATAGAAAATGCAATGATGGAATTGCATCTGTCGCTAATGATCATATAGAAAAAACAACTGACACAACTGAGGAAGCTGATGCCATTCAGGAGACTAATGACGCGCAGGAAGCTGATGCCATTCAGGAGACTAATGATGCGCAGGAAGCTGATGTCATTCATGAGGATAATGACGCGCAGGAAGCTAACGCGATTAATGCAGCCGATAAGACAGAGGAAACATTTGCGGACGCCAAGATGGACAGTAATGACAAATCAAGTAAGATGGACAGTAATGACAAATCAAGTAAGACGGAGGTAAAAGAATTCCAGACGGATGCGGAAAAAGTAACTGCGGAAATAAAGTCTGAAGCCAGTGACGACGATCCAGTGTCTGCTGTTTCCCTAGACCAGGACATCGTGTCAATTCCATCCTCTGTTCCCGAGGAGCTCTTTCAAATGGTGGAGAGTCTGTCAGATTCCTCCATGCTCCTGCAGGCCGCCACTAGCTCCATTGAAGACACTGCTGCGAAGTCACCCGGCAGGTCTTCAGAGTCTCGGCGATCCCATCCGAAAGTGAAGAACCTCATTGTCAAACTCACCCCCGTGCCGGTGGTGACTACCCGGCACTCCAGGTCATCTAGGTCCAAAAACAGGGATAAGGAGTCGAAGAAGCAAGAGTGTGAGGAGAAGGAGGAGAAGGAGGAGGAGGAGAAGAAGAAAAAGGAGAAGAAAGTAGAAAAAGATGCTGCCAAGGATGGAGCCCCAACCAGCAGCCCACCGCGCACACGTCGCCTGAGCAGGGTGAAGACTACGCCTTTAAGGAAACCAGCCGACAACAACGAGCAGGCGCAGTCCTCGGAGTCGGACTCTGAAGAAGCGAGTAAAAACGATGACAAATGCTCCAGTAACAAAACCAGCGTGAAGGAGGACGGTGAGCGTGACGAGGCTCTTTCATCAGAGGTCAGTGTAAAAGCAGAGCTTCAGACCAGGGACTCTGATTCGGACGAGGTCCCAAACATTCTGTTACAGACTGGTGCAGCAGATCATAGCTCTGATGACGAGGAGAAGAAGAAGAAGAACATTAGAAAGTGCTTATTCAAGCAGAACAAGCCGTCCTCGCAAGATGAAGGGAAGGCATCCAAACGTAAGCGGAAGACTGACTCTTCTGACTCGGATCTCGAGGGAAAGAACAAGAAGTCCTCTGCGGTGTCCAAGAGGCCGTCAAAGAAAAAGAAAGAGAGCGACTCAGACTCCGATGCAGAAGCTGAGGTGAAAAAAAAACCCAGTAAACAATCTCCGCTAAAGAGGCGTTCAAGTCGGCTGAAACAGGACGAAGCAAAGGTGGATAAAAAGGAATCTCAAGAAGGCAAGACAAGGGATCGGAAGAGATCCTATGAAAAGAAAAGGAAGGCAAGAAAAAGCAAAAGTGCTTCCAATCAGCCATCTTCCTCGTCTAGTGACGAAGAAGAGAAGGATGCTGCTGTTGATTCTGGAGAAGACAGCGATCAGCAAAAGATCAAACCCATTGTGGAAGATAACCTTGTTGTTGGAGGTGCAAGTTTTCACCAGTCTTCAGGTAAGGCTCGGTACAAGCAACCATCTGAGTACTGAGTCACATGGGCTTGATTATTCAAAATGTGCTTTTCCATGTATAGGAGATGAAATTGATGGTAAAGATGAAGAATTACAGATGTGTGATGATGATGATGATGATCCTGAAAACAGGTTTGAAGCCAAGAAGTCCAATTTCATTCGTGGCCTGCACTTTAAGTCCCATCAGTCATACTAGTAGTTACTGTATATGGTATCCCACGCTAACTATCAATATATTTGATTGGCATTTTGCTACTGGGATATTTTTGTTTAATATAATTTATTACAATTTCTGTGTTTTCATGCAAAATTTTCTAAAAACATGATGATGTTGGGATCTATAAAACAGTTGTGTAATGCATGCCATTGCAAAAAGGGCGATCATTATGTTCTCTGGATTTGACCAGTTAGAAGTGGCCACCTGTGGCACCATATTGGGTGGGAAAGATGGGAACTGTTTTAACAAAATTTATTTCAGTGTTATACATAATGACGTCCAGCATTTTTCAGATGGGCTGGATTTTGTAAGCACAAACGATTAATTTACATTAACATATTAACAATTAACTATTCCTCTGCCCATATAGAATTGCAAAGAAATTGCTCCTGGCCCAAATAAAATCGAACTACTCCTCTGGAGCGGACAGCTCCTCTGATGATGGGGAAGATAAAGAAGATAAGAAATCTTCCAAGAAATTTAAAAAGGAGGAAGAGGATAGCGATGAAGAGCAGAATGGTGCGTGTTGTGATAATAACTTTGACTCTCTCAGTACAAGAGTGCAAACCTAGCAGTTAAAGTTTGTTTTTAACTTTTGGTTTTGAAGATGTTTTGCGAGCTGGCCGCCTTGATATCTATATGTAGTGTGTTCCATATTTTTGGGACGTAAATAATTTCCTCTGCAGATGATGACGACGACGACGATGATGATGATGAGGGTTCAGAAGACTCCGGTTCCGATATCGACGTGAAGAAAGGAGGCCGGCGGCACCGTTTGCTGCGCCACAAACTGTCATTGAGCGAGGCTGAATCAGGAGATGAAAAATCCACCACTAAGGGAAAAAAGAGCAAGGATGCCATGAAAAAGACGAGGCGAAAAGGTTGACCGAATGTTTATATTTAATTTATTACATTATTTTTGGTGTATTTGGGGTGTCGCCGGTGATTCAATTGGGATTTTCTATGTCGGGGAGCCCTATTTGTCGTGATTTGGGCATCGAAGACTACTAGTATGTAGGCCTATTTATTTTGTATTAGGCTACACTAAAGTATTAATAATCTGTATATTTAGGAACTTCAGCTTCAAATTCAAACAAGTAGTTGGCTGTTATGCAAATAATATGTGCCATATAGCTGTCTTGTGAGATTTCAAGCTTTTTCTCCTACGAAGTTA
Source organism: Typhlichthys eigenmanni (assembly GCA_027564635.1). NCBI lineage: Eukaryota > Metazoa > Chordata > Actinopteri > Percopsiformes > Amblyopsidae > Typhlichthys > Typhlichthys eigenmanni. Next base: position 1,289 of record JAODUK010000278.1, on the reverse strand, counting down.
GGCCTATTAGTAGAAATCTGACCCAGATTGTATAGCCAATGTCATCAGTGATTAAGCAATTTTCAAATATTGATACTTGGAAACAATAAATGTCCATAACCCCTTCCAATGGAGCAGGCACCGTTAAAGTTGCGCAACCACAGAGACGGGGGGCTATTCCTGTGATGAGATTATCATCTCTAGAAGTCCACACTTAGGGTAGATTCAGATGCTGTTTGTTGAAAAGAATTGAAAAATAGCCTATTATTTTTGCTAGCAAGCTGGGAGCTTATACAGTGGCCTTCGTTTCACCAAGCGATCGTAAATGTAAATCAAAGCACTGCCGTTTTGAGTAAAGAATTTGTTGAAACGATCATGCATAAAGTCTCAATCTACAGCAATGTACATTGTTTCCTAACCCTTTTGTAGTTTTTAGTCTAGCCATGCAATTGTCTTTTGATAGAGAACATATTGGTCACATAACTGAAATCTTTTGGCTGCAATTTTTTGGGCGTTTGGTGGTACTACAGATTTAAAGTGTTTCATACCTCACACAACAAATACACAGTAAACAAAGTTGACGATTAGTTTGACAGTTTATGTATTTTAACATCTTATTTGTGAAGACGGCAGGTGTCTTATTTCACATTCAAACGTTATTGCCTAATGCTCTTGCAGCAGTGGGCAGTGATGACTCCGCAGACTCTGACTTCAAGAGGTCCGGTTCAAGCAGCCAATCTGAGATGAGCGAGGAGCTCAGCGGATCTGAGAATGAGGGCAAGCGGCGAAAGACCAGGTGAGCGGATAGAACCCCATTTAACCACTGGCCTTGCCTGTCTCACCATGGTCCCCATTGCAATAGCTCTCATTTTCTCTCTGTAGAGCTGCCAAGAAGAAGAAGGATGAAGAGAAACGGAGCTATGCGCAGAAAAAGAAGCGCCGCAGAATCAAGGTGCAGGATTCCTCCTCCAGCAATGAGAAGGTATGCATTTAGTTTAGGCAGCAGTACTCTTAATCCACATATCTCCATGGGGCTGTCGCGATAACCGCAAAATTTGAATACCGCGGTGTTGCTAACCCAACCGCAGGCCGTGGAAAGCAATTGCGGGTACCGCAAACCGCAATGTTTACATTTTATTTTTTTCATGAGGCTAGCCCATCGAATATGACATCTGATCTAGGGCATGTGCGCTATCTAAGCACAAATTCCCCCAGCCCCATATTAGCAGGTTTTAGCTTCTTATAATACATCCATTGTTGTAGCCTTTGGGAGTGTATGTATTTACGACACTCAGACGTTACGCTTTACA
>JAODUK010000277.1:0-13875 GCA_027564635.1 Typhlichthys eigenmanni | reverse complement strand
ATACATACATACATACATACGTACATACATACATTAATACATACATACATTCATACATACATACATACATACATACATACATACATACATACATTAATAAATACATACATTCATACATACATACACGTTGTTGCCTCTACCCCCAGGAAATACTTTGTTACTGGCATTATTCGGTGTTCATTGTGCAGAAATATTCTGCATTTAGACAAATAAATACAAATATATATAATACTTTGCCCAACTAAATAAATAAGTAAACCGTAACTTTTCATAACTTAATAAATAACAAAGTATACAATAAATAAATAATAACTGTCAGCCTGCCATGCTGAAAGTAAAAAAGTATACAATATATTTAAAAAGGGATTTAGGACTGAAAGTAAAAAAAGAAAACACATTCCTTAAAGGGACAATATGAATGTGAAGTTAAAGGTAATGATAAAGAACAAAAATCAAACAGCAGATTAAACTGAGCGAATTCCCTGTTCCTTAACCATGTAGTTTGATCTAAAGTACAACATATGTAGTAAAATAACATTCACCATGTGCTGCTATGATGGCAACATTGGTTTTAAATAATGAGTTTCACCATACACGTTGTTTCTATTGTACAATTACGTCATTTAGACGCTTTTGTCCAGCGACAAGTGACTAAACACTGAGTGAAACGACAAGTAATACGGCACAGGTGTGGGTCAGAAATCTTGCTCAGGAAGGGATCCATGCTGGGAGTTAAACCCTTAACCTTTCATCTGGCAGGCAGACACTCAGACAGTCATCCTCAATGTGAAGCACTTTGTGTTACATGAATTTGTATGAAAAGTGCTATATAAATAAAGATTGATTGATTAAACAAGATTCTGTACAAAGAAATTAATCTCTACTGCATACCAATAGGGTGTGTTTTCATTATGGAATATGGTTCACCTGTGAGTTTAGGTGCGACTAGTGTCAACACCTGTACTGGAGAAGTGTGGATGTTAGCATGATATGTTCGATTAGCTGTTTTCCCAGTGGGTTAAGTGGCTAGCTAGCTACAATGCTACACGCTCCTCAAATATTAACTTCAAACAATCGACCAACACCATGACCACCAGAAGGCTCATGGTCACATGGTTCATGGAGAAGCTAAACTTACGGCAAAATATTTCCCAGAAATGCATTTGTGGGAAGTCTGAATATATATATACAGATTTATAACTACATTTTTTTGTAATTAGTAGTCAATAAATGCACAGTTACATTTAAAATTAAATGTATAGGGTACTTTTAGTATTTATGCTAACTTCTGGGAACTATTTTGACGCTCTAAGATCCGCCATTGCTGTGAAAAAAACGGTCTATTGGAGTGGACAGAGATGGCGTAACTCCAACTCTTTCCATGGCTCTACAGTAGTCTATGCACAGTGCTAGCAAAGTTCAGCAAACTTTGAAAAATAAATACATAAATAACACATATAAATAAATAAATAAATAAATAAACGATTCCCTTAATTTAAAAACAGCTTCACGTGAACCTTTTCCTTTCGGTCAGTGTGATTGACACCTCCCAGGCTTTCGGACACGGGCGTGTCGGCGGCGCGCCTCCTTCGTGCTCCTTCAATTGCCGAGCGCTCTGATCTGCCTGAGGCTGCGGATCATGTCATGGCAGAAGGAGCGGAGGTGCACCAGCGTCAGGTGGGTGGCCACCTGAACGTTGTAGTCTTCATTGAGATGTGAGGCCAGGTCTGGACGCTGGTACTGGTCCACGGTACCCAACCCACGTTGCGTCTGCATCTGCACAAACGGAAATAATGGCGAGATGCTTATTAACCTGGTTTACAGATACAACACACAATATAATATATTTAAAATGTGTTTAAAAACCACTTTCTACATATTCGCCTGGGTGTCTGTGCATGCACGAGCGCACACACACACACACACACACACACACTCACACAGTGCCATTCCATCAGTAGGAAACGATACGTCACCCAACAATGATAAAACGCTTATATTTACATTTACAGCATTTAGAAGATCTAATTAGTGACTTACGATAGGTTAATATTCACAGGTAAATCACTGAATAGGTCATTTCAAGTAGGTGTTCTGTTGCAATAGTAAGAAATCATAAGCACTTCTCAAGGCTAACTTGAAGCTGTAGTAGAAAATGTAGAAAATGTAGCTTTCACATTTTTCTGGCACAGCCGTCGAGAGCAGGTGAAACACTTTAAAGAACGTTAAGGCGTGAGTAGACCTAGTTCATACATGATGTATTATTAAAATTATTGGGCGTGTGCATGCGTGCTCTTGTAAAGACGGACGGAGAATCCCCCTTCTTACGGTGCCTTTCTGTCCACATGAGGCCCTGCCCATAAGGAAGTGATCACATGATCACAAGACATTAATGTGGTTTCTCTATAGGGGAATTCACTCAAGTGTTTGGACTCAATATGATCATAAGACCCGGTTTAAGATTTCACCTATGTGCTTATGGTGTGTAGGCTATATATGCTATCTTAGTCTTACCTGGATGACCTGTTGCCGTAGGTCTCGCAGATCAGCATGGATTCCCTGCAGAGCGTCCCATTTCGTGAGCAGTGCGTCAGTTAAATCGTAGTACAACTGCACACCCACAAAAATGCGGCTGACACAATGTTCCTGCCGGGGAAGGACAACATACTTGAATAACCTTTGCAAGCCAGAGAGGTCCTGCCGCTCCATGCGTCAAGGCCGTTTACCTTTTATGCGAGGCGGCTTGACAAATTACAGTTGGAGCGCACACACACACACGTGTTCATACTGTAGCCTGCGTGTTTATTAGCACTGCCATTAGCACACCACTGTCCCAAACAACTGTTGTTAATTCGCAACACAGTGCTAGTCTGCACACAAACACTGGCTTTGGAAAGCATGGACAGAGGTCAGCCTAGCCTTTCCTTGGGCACATTGAGTGAGTCATCGGAGTTGGCACTCTTTTGGAGATCAAAAAGACGAATGCGCTGTTTTTGTAATGCCACGCATTGCAAAAACACCACGTTCGTACATTAGTAACAGTGTTACTAACACTGTTATTAATGTGCACAAATCCACTTAGATAATTTTGCTTTTATTTATTTTATTTGAAAGTATAATATTTATAATAATTCATTATAGCCTAGTAGTAAACTTACTGATAACCTTATAACATGTGGGTTAGGCCTACTTTGATGTAATTTAGCCAAGATGTTTGTTGTAAAATGTCGCTCGACATCAGCTACATTAGCAAAACACACAGGAGCACATTGTTAACACAAAAGCATCAATGCAAGAACGGTGCACTAACCAGTGTAAAACGTTCAGAGAGTGGTTTGAGGACAGGTGCGGCAGGAATGCCAAGGGATATCATCAAGAACTGAAGGTTTGTCGGGGGCCTCGCAGAGTCAAGTGTCAGACCCTGGGGAATAATGAGTTAAGGCACTTATTAGGCGAGAATTCCATGGTTCAATATTGCAGTTTTCTGCTTCAGTCTGCTTCTATCTGAATGTGCCTAGACTTGCAGCACCAAACAAGAGCAAATATTTATCCTCTGGGGAACATGCACTGCCTGGTCATATTGGAAACAGGCCAAGCTAGCAAGCAAGCAAGCCAGAGAGAGAGAGAGAGAGAGAGAGAGAGAGAGAGAGAGAGAGAGAGAGAGAATGTGAGAGAGAGAATGTGAGTGAGTGAGTGTGAGAGAGAGAGAGAAAGAGAGAGAGAGAATGTGAGAGAGAGAATGTGAGTGAGTGAGTGTGAGAGAGAGAGAGAGAGAGAGAGAGAGAATGTGAGAGAGAGAATGAGAGTGAGTGAGTGTGTGAGAGAGAGAGAGAGAGAGAGAGAGAGAGAGAGAGAGAGAGAGAGAGAGAGAGAGAGTTTCTGCTCAGAGTATTTGCAAATGTTTGACTAAACAGTGCCTATTGCTTTTGTTAGAATATAGGCTACACGCGCATGCGCACACACACACGCATGCGCAGTCTGGCACTAATCGATACAACTTTTATCGATTAGTGAGTTGAACATTTAACATTCATTCATACAGTTAAACATTCATACAGGGAATGTTCTGTAGGAAAGACAACACACGCTTAAAGTGGATTTGCCAAATGGTTTTATAGAACACTTACCGCATTTTCAATGGTAGATCTGTGCGCGACAGGTATATACTTCAGGAGTTTTTCCACTAACGTATTGGCGCTGTCCGCTGCTATAATGAACTTCGCGGTGGAAATACTGTTTGGTACGGGAGATGATTGTAGCAAACCTGCAAGAATGCACTGCAGGGCAACAACTATAAAGAAGAACAGATACAGAGTTAGCAGACAACCTGGACATTAAACGATTTTACATCGCAGGCTAGCAAGAAACATGTGCATAGTCGTGCGTAAATGCGCATTGGAGAGGCCCGAGCGTTAGATTAGTCACAAGACAGTATACGGATATTTAGGAGGTTTACCTCTATACACTATAACTAAACCGTTCACAAAGTAACACCAATACGTTACAATCGTTGTGTTCTACACAATAATCATAGGCTACGCACCTGATACCTGTTTCCAAAAAGTAACCATTTGTTTCCATTTAATCACAGGCGTAAAATAATATGATAAAAATAATTATATATACATAGGCTACCTATAAGTTAATCACTCATGTAGTTTAATATAAACTTTATATTGTATGCTATACTATTATGTTACTGAAAAGTATATTGGCTTCACTTACTGATCAGAGCGTTCATTTCGTTTCGGTTGATATGAAGAAATATTTCTTATACCTTTAGCAAAGGTTACAAATTCTGTAATATCTTCCATTTGAAGAGTTTGAAGTATTTATCGTGAGTTCACTGCGTAGTTTCCGGTCAGGAGCCTAATAGTGCCTAAGTAAATGCCTATGACTACTAGAATTTTCCCAAAGGTGACGAAATGTTCGTCACTGTGTTTCAGGATGCGCACGTAAACCGTGAAATTTGAGATGGAAGGTTATAGGCCTACGCTATAGGTGACACATGAAACGCAATTCATATATACTCTGCTAAATATCCAAATTGAGTAATCCAGGAAACGTTTTCTTCCTTACATCCTTGTACGTACAGGACAAGTTTACGAAATATTGATAAAGTTATTTGCTGAATTGGCAAAGAGCGGGAAACTATGTAGATAAAGGCAGCACTAAATACCTAAACTGGGAGTTGCTTTCTAACAGTAGGCTACTTTGCATTCACCCGTCCGTCTGCAGAGAAATGCGGGCGTATGTTCCAATTGCAAATGTATGGTTCAGGCCATCATATTTGAAGAGAACGTTTAGACTGTCCAGTAGGCTACGATGCGACGTTGTTTCAGACGTGCTGTGTGCGCCGTGACGCATTTATTGATGCGCTCCTACACTAGATTTGTATTAGATAAACAATCCCGGGAATAATCGTAAACCCGGTGGGGCAACAAATACAGACCATTGCATCTCAATACATAAGAATATGGTGGAAAAGTTGAGTCATTTCAATAATTCAATTGACAAAGTGAAACTCATATAGCCACAGAAAAAAACGAGACCACTGCACATTTAAAACAAATGTATAAATATAGAAAAGGATATATATTTTTTATTCTGTAAATACACATTTCAAAATCCATATATTACTCCTAAGTAACAAACAAAAATGTACAAGTAGGCTATAATATCTGAGATACTGCTGCAAGTGGTCACTTAAATTTTTTTTTAACCCGGCTGGATGTAGGGATTAATTAGGCACACCAAGTGAAAAAGTTCAAAGCCTGTATTTGTTTTAATCTTTATGATTACAGTTTACAGCTCATGAAAACCACCAAATCGGTAACCTGTCTCAGAAAATTAGATGAGGACATATGACCAGTAAAAAAAAAAAAAAAGTAATTTAAAACATTTCGGCCTTTTGAAAGGTAGGCTATATGTTCGTGTACAATGAAAAGATAAGTTTTAAAAAACAGTCTAATGTAAATTATGTATAGCAAAGTATGTACTGTAAACCTGATGCTGACTGTAATTGTTTATCAATAATAATCACTGTGGACGTGTTATGGAAGGCCAGGTTGCTTTGTTAGCAGCCTTCAGCTCATCTGCATTGTTGGGTCTCGGGTCTCATCTTTCTCTTCCATTTCTATGGGGTACAGGTCAGGCGAGTTGGCTGGCCAATAAAGCACAGTAATCCCATGGTAATTGAACCAGGTATTGGAACCTTCAGCAGTGTGTGCAGGTGCCAAGTCCTGCTGGAGAGTGAAATCAGCATCTACATGAAGCTTGCCAGTGCTCTGAAATATCCTGGTAAATGCTGAGTTGACTCTGGACTTGAAACACAGTGTACCAACACCAGAAGATGACATCGCTCCCAAATCATCACTGTCCGTGTTAACTTCACACTGGATTGGGGATTCTGTGCCTCTCCACTCTTCCTCCAGACTCCTCCGCCTTGATTGCCAAATTAAATGCAAAATATATACTTCCATCTGAAAAGAGGACTTTGGACCACTGAGCCCCAGACCAGTTCTTCTGCATGTGTTTAGAGTTAATTAGCTGATTAGCTAGTGTGACCCCTTCAGTTTACAATATTGCACTATTTCACAATATTCAAATTTTCTGAGATACTGAATTTTGAGTTTTCATGAGCTGTAAACCACTCTCTCCACTCATGCGCACTCGGGGTGGGGGTGGGGGTGGAGGTACTTCTCTACATACAGCAGGCTTATGCCCTTATGCAATATGCTGGACCACAGAACCAATAAAGCAAGAGAGGAGATAGACAAAAGACAACTTTAATTTCTTTTTCCCCACACCTGCCAAACAACCAGCACAGATGCACATGCTAGAGGTGACCGTACATGGCATCAAGCTGAGTTTAGAGAGCTTGATGGACAGCTGATGTTGTGGTTGATAGGCAGGTGTCCAAGACAAACAAATACAATAATAAAAGAGGATAGGGGTGCAAGATCAAAACAAGGGGCAGAACAACAGCATGGTGGCCATTCTGGTATGCTAAGTGTAGAACACACCCTGCCACTCGCAGCAGCTCATGGGAAACTGTCGTCGTCATCTTCGGCCATTTCTTTGGCAAACTCCAGATCCTGTTGCTCCCTCTCCCGGCGTTCCTACACGCACACACACACACACACACACACACAAATACGGAAAAGATCCCCGTTATGACTCCTGCCATGCTGTGCCTTGACGTGTAATGACTCACTCAACTGTACCGTCTATGCCAAATAAGAGAGGGAGAGAGAGAGAATGTTGTGTATACTGTCCAAATTGTATGTAACAGTTATGTAAATGACGTCCACATTGGTGGACAGCCTGTATTTTAGTTTGTTGCTTTGTTTTATTTGTTATGCTTTGGCAACATTGTCTTCGAACTTTCACGCCAATAAAGCAAAATTGAATTGAAAGAATGTGTGAGAGAGAGAGAACATTGTTGTTCTTATCGAGTGCAGACAGTCAAAGTGTTAGAAACCTTTTAAAGTGAAATACACTGAAACACAACGACCAGGTCAAACTAGTACGTAATAGATTGAAGTGAATGTTGCCCCATTACCTCGGCTGACTCCAGGTCCTTGTTATATGCTTTGGGAGGGAACCGCATGGCCTACAGAGGGAGACAAACAACATCCATTCAAAGTCCTTATAGGCAAGTCTCTCCACTCAGCAGCCATCTCTGAAATGCCTCCGGGCAGTTATTAGGAAGACCATATTGAAATGAATGGGGAGAGAGACATAGCTGTACTCTCAGTCGTCACCGGGACATAGACACTGCATTTACACAATCGCAACTCAAATCTGAAAATAAAAAATAAACGCGACACTGTGACACTGACCTTGACAGACATGTTGTGAATGTCGAGGCAGAAGGAGATTCTCTGGTGGAAGGCCAACTGGGGCTCCCTGGTGCCGTAGATGTCGATGGTCTCCTTGGACTGCACAAAGCCTTTCTCGTGGTTAATACTGGCCTCGATCACGCCGTCGCGGATAGCCTGGAGGGAGGGAATGGTTCGACTGACGTGATGACAACACCGTCTGCATCAGCAATGCTTAAGGACCATCTGAGATGGAAAGGACCACTGCGGTACCAGTGAGTGTATTTTGTGTGTGTGTGTGGCAGTTGGGAGCAATTTGAACAATTGTATTTTTCAACGTAGTCATTTTAGCTGACTGAAAAAGGCGAGACATCATTTAAAAAGGCCGGTGTATACAGTGCTGTTGTGTGCGTTACCTTAGCTACGATGAACTCTGCATCCTCTGGGCTGTCCAGCTGTAGCTTCTGAGCAATGTCAGCCAATGAAATACGAGAGTAGGACAGACTGATCATACGCACACCTGAACACACACACACACAAACGGGACATGAGCTCAGCTTGCTCAAGGAAATTATTTTGAAAGCACGTTAGGCCTCATAATGAGACCAGATGTTCTGAATGCGCGTGCCAAGAATATGCAGCTGATTTATTAAAAAGTGCCTTGTTGGCCATCGTCAGCTACCATTAGTGCTAAGCTTTGTTATGAATCCTGATTTACTCAAGAATGCATCAGTTAATAAACACTAGGAATCCACCGGCTTAATGGATGCAACTGGTGCATCGCTATGTAGCATGCTAGCTGCGTCTCAGCCATATGCCGTGCTCACACGCAGCAGCTTTGCGGATACCACATGTGCCACATACCGGTCTTGATGACATTATGTCGTAGTCGGATGATGAGCGTGTACGTTCCGTCCGTCTGGAACTTCTCTCCGAACTGCTCCAGAGCCTGGTTGAACTTGGCCAGGTTGCCTGTCCTCACCGCTACAAGGACAGACAACACACACACTTTCAAACACCCTGCATTTGGCAGCAGACAGGTGGGTGCAAAGCGCTACAACAGTGACCCCTGCTGTCTGAGCTGAGAGGCACATACCCTGTGTGAGCAGAAAGTAAGGCATGAGGGATCTCTTCAGAGAGGGCTGCCTGAACTGCAGCCTGTCTGGAATCTCTCCCAGCAGCAGCTCCACGACGATCAGCAGCTTATGGACCTGGAGGAGGAGAGATAGAAAGCAGGCCAGAGAGAGAGGAGTGGGTGAAAACCCATGCCAGGCACCAATACACATCAGGTATTCAGATATTGCCCAAACCGTAGGAAAGTAAGGTTTATTTATATAGCACCTTTCACAGACAAATGGGAAGGGTGGGAATCACAATGTACTATACAGTGAGAGATAGATAGATAGATAAATAAAAATAAATATAAAAACGGAGATGATTGCAAGGGGCTAAGGAGCTATAGCTCACACCACAGCTCGACCAGAAACCATAGCTCTTAAAAAGATAAAGGGAACAGAGCTCCACAGCTTTAGGAGCCATTGTGTCAAACGTCAGAAGCGTGCGTGTGCGTGCGTGCGTGCCCACCGTCTGCTTGAAGCCGACGGCAGTGTGCTGCGGGGCCTTCCTCAGAGCGTTGGTCAGAGTCCTCCTGGCCTCGGTATACTCCAGCTGGATGGCCTTGATGCGACCTGGGCGGAGCCACACAGCAGAGCACGGGGATCACGTTAAAGATGCAGTCAGCCATGTGATGTGTGTGTGTGACAATGTGGGGGGTGGAGCTTCTGAGGGTGGGAGCACCCGATGGCATCGAGCTCAGATATCAATCTTTCCCCCCAGCATTGCCGACCCCACCTTTTACTATGCCTTGTGAACACTATGCTATATACACATAGGCTCTCTCCCTCTCTTTCTATCTCTCTCTCACAGTCTCTCTCTCTCTCTCACAGTCTCTCGCTCTCTCTCACAGTCTCTCGCTCTCTCTCACACACAGAGTCTCTCCGTCTATCTCGCTCACACACATAGTCTCTCTCTCTCTCTCTCTCTCTCTCTCTCTCTCAAGACATAAAGACATGCACACACACACACACACACAACCCCCCATCCCACCTGTGTAGTAGAGGTATCTGGCCCACTCGTTGTTGTTGGCCAGCTCAGGGAACACAGACTTGGACACCAGCTTCTCCGCCTGGTCGTACAGGTTGAACTGCAGGTAGTTCCTCAGCAGCAGGTTCAGCAGCACGGCCTGACCGTCCGCGTCTCGCCGCAGCGTAGCCGTGCGCAGACGCGTGTGGAGGAAGCTGGTGGAAGGGGTGGGGTGGGGGGTGGGGTTAGGTGTATTAGGGATGGCACCAATACGATACTGAGATCGGAAATGGGTCCAATACTGCTGAATATAGCTGGATTGGTATCGGTGACAGTTGAGACAATTAAAGTGATTTACATGCGTTGGTCTACTGTCAAGCCTCAGCAATGTCTAGCCCAGGCCACACTATCAGCAGCAGGTTTCTAAAATGCATCTAGGTCCTAAAATAGAGATTGGCTGTCATTTACTTTACTTAAACTAAACCGCTCAAACTAATGCATACATCGATGTCATCATTGTAATATTTCCTTTTATTTATACATAGGCCATGTTACATTATGTTTTACAGAGTTAGGAAGGCAATGTTGAAGCCTGATGGTTCCTTAAGCTAGAACTACACTGCAGCAATTAGCGCCCGTGCGTGTGGGAGCGACTCCTTATTAACAGGAATCGCCAGTTGACTCTTTTTTTCTAGCGATTCAAATTTTGAATCGGCAGTGAGAGGTACAGGAAATCGCTAACGATTCCACCAATCAGAATCTAGGTAAAGGCTTTTCACACTTTCTTGCAGAGTAATATCAATATAAAATCCTATCATGCTCAACCAACCGCCATCTATTGCAGTAACGCACTTCTCACATAGAAGTTACACAATAATTTGAATTGTTTTAGTCATCTTTTATACACGTCTCTGGTTTAAAGTGACAGATGGACATGCAATGGACAAGCACACGGGCTTTATATGGGAGCGTGTGTGCCTGTGTGGGGGTGGAGGTTAACAGTCACCTGCGAATGGCGTCTAGCTGGTTGAGGAACTCGTAGACTCGTGCGTGGTAGTAGTAACACTTGGCGGCCACGAGGTCTAGAGCTCTGCGGTTCTGGGAGCCAATCCTCTGAAGCAGGTCGTCTGATACTTTGTGAGCCTATGAATATAAAAGGAGAAATAAACCTAAACCGGTTACAAAAAAATTTATGTTATGTTAATGCAACTATATTCAATAACCTATCCAGGGTAGGGACTAAAAAGTTGGCTGACTTTGACACGCCAACTACCACTGCAGAGACAAGCTCTCACAGCAACCAACCAATTCCAAACACACACACACACACCTCTGTGTATCTCTTGTTGTTGGTGAGGTACACCACCAAGAGGAGCTGCAGGTAGGCCTCCACCTCAGGCAGCAGAGGCGCTGCGGCTGCCTTGCCCGTCCTGGGTCGGAACAGGACCTCTCCCTCGGCCGTTTCCATGGGCTGGCAGGAGATGGGAGAAGGACCGATGTAGAGGGTTGGGTGGGAAAGGTGGGAAAGAGGCATACAGGAAGCCATTTACTTGTGCCTCTTTTGGTAGGTGAGATGTTTGTCATTAACATAAACCCAGCAGACGGACAAAGCGTTGAGTGTTGACACTCGGGCAGGACGGAAAACCGAAAATTCAATCACTAATTTCTCGCTGAGATCATTCATTTTGTGGGAGTATCCTGCTCTATGCACCAGGAAAAGGACAAGGTGAGAAAACAATAAGCATGTGATAGAAAAAATAAACAACATTAAGAAGAAAAAAAAGTGTGACAAGAATGATAGTTTAATTCATCACTCATTCTGTAGGAAAAATGCATGCGATAGAACCACAGACTCTCCTGCTGAAAGGTAAAAAAGGTAGGTTAGGCTACACACCTTCATAATGCTAACTGCCTGGGTGACAGTGTTGTGTCTAACCAGAATGTAGAGCCCTACCTCTTCTAAGAAGCCCAGCAGGTAGTCCCTGGCAGAGGCGTTGCTGGTGTAGAAGCCATTGAAGGCCTTGTGCAGCACGTTGGAGTTGAGCCGGCGACTGGTGGAGGGAAGCGCTCGAAGCGCACGCAGCACAAAGCGCGGCTCCTTCCCTGACACGGCCTTCTCGATCTGCTTCACGTGCTCCTTGATGTCTGGGGGGGGCAGAGAGAGCAGAGCTTGAGGATGGTGAGGAGGCAAACAGAGATAAGGGTTTGTTTGAGGAGGAGCTGATGGAGCTGATTTGAGAAAAGATGAGGGAATACAAAAGACACTTTGACGTGTGCATATAAAATATTTAGGTGGTTGCAAAAATGATTTTGTTGTCCAACAGAAAGCAGAGCTGGAAAAAAAAAGAAATTATTTGAAATTAAATTAATTATATATATATATAGTAAATAAAATTAACTGAGCAAGTGAATAAATATTTAGAGACTTCAAAACAATAGCCTAATAAACCAAAATGCATTATATGATCAAATATTTGCTCAAACAGGCTAATAAAAGTGTATTTTAACAGTTAAAATTAATGCTATTTACACATTGTATAATGTAATCCTGAAGAAGCAGAAGTTTGTATATGTCAGTAATAAGGTGGTTAGATTAGCCGAATTGCAAAAAATAAGAGTGGAATACTACGGTATCGGTAGTACAACAAACCTACTAATTAAACGCTTACCAGTTTGTTGCTACAGTTCTATACAGTTCTGTGTGTGTGTGTGTATGTATACATACATACATACATACACACACACACACACACACACACACACACACACACACACACACACCATAACAGTATCTGCAATTAATTTAAATATTGATTATTTGAGCTGTAATAAAATGTGTTTGGTGTGTTATTACTGCGTTTTATTCCTGGAGTTGCTTGCGTGACAGACATGGCACGGCTGGCATCTCTTGCCAAATAAACATACCATCACTGACGACACTGACGGTGTCCACAGCGTCCTAAAACGGGCAGATCTTAGCCTACTAGAATATATTACTTATTAGCAACTACGGTATCTTAATACACTAATAAATGCGTCAACGTTTCTAATTCCATAACAACTTAAAACACTAGTTAGCTAGTTAGCTGTGCTAGCTAGGTAGGCTAGAACCGCTGACTAACGTTATCCCTATGTATGTTGTGCATGTAGTACGTGTATGTAAAGCGTTTTTTAGCGACTACACGCAAACGTCACCTTCCAGGGTGAGGGCGTCGAGCTCTTTGGGAGCTTTAACCGCGTTAGCAGCATCATCCTCCGGCATCTCCACGTCCAGCGGCTCGGGGCCCGCATCTTTCTGCTTGTCCGCTTTGGACTCCTTGGATTTATCCTTATCACGTCGCTTGGTTGTCTCCTTCATTGTGTCTGAAAGAAAATATCCAACTGCTCGTACGAATGGTAATGCCGAACTTATGAAATGTAAGTGGTTTAATAGTTATTTAATGCAAGTAATAACTTACATTGGTTTCTTTCGGCAGAATGACTGGCAAGTTATTGTGGCGCGCACAGGATTGTGGGTTGTAGACAGCACTCATGGATTACAGAAGAGCAGGCAGTCACAACTAATAGATAACAGATAGATAGTTGCAGTGGTGATCTGCTCTCTTAATTCTCTAGTAACAGATTTTATTCTCTCGGTGAAATGTATGTATTAAATAAATGTATGTATGTATGTATGTATGTATGTATGTATGTATGCATGTATGCATGTATGTATGTATGTATGTATGTATTTTACAACCATAATAATTAATTTCTAATATAAAATGGTGTGACAGTGACATGATAATTTTTGTTTTTTTTCTCTCTCTCTCTCTCTCTCTCTCTCTCTCTCTCTCTCCATCTCTCTCTCTCTCTCTCTCTCTCTCTTCGATGTCTCTCATAATGATAAAGGTCTAGCTCAGGGGTAGGCAACCCTGGTCCTAGAGAGCCGCAGCCCTGCATGTTTTAGATGTCTCCCTGCTCCAACACA
>JAODUK010000275.1:0-13876 GCA_027564635.1 Typhlichthys eigenmanni | reverse complement strand
GAGAGAGAGAGAGAGAGAGAGAGAGAGAGAGAGAGAGAGAGAGAGAGAGAGACTGGAGACTGGATCAAGTGCAAGATACCCACAGCTTCAAGTGAGTCCATACATGAAATTGCAGTGAAATAACAAAAGCCATGACCTCACCAGCCAAGCTGAACGTCAAAGACCTCACTGTATATGTAACCTACTCTACCTATAACCATAATTCCATTACCTCTAAATGCAGGGTGAATCAAGGTACAGTAACACTAGTGAAGTCTCCCACCATTCCCCCAATAAATGTCACCTGGTGTTCTCATAGGTGTTCTCATACCAAACTAATAGGAATGTGTGTGCAAGGTGGGGGTTTCTATTTGTGGATGACATAGAGGAGGGTCACATGAGCCATTGTTATAGAACCCATGCTGTTTATACAGTAGCACTGCTACCAGCTTCTAACCTGACATGCTAGATGGATTGTAAGTCCATCTGGGGAGCCCTTCATCTAAACTGTTTAAGAAAGGGCAGGTACTTGGATTGGATGTGTCTGACATTGTTGTCTTCAAGTCGTTTTCCATGTCAGCACACTTAAACCACGCCCAAATCTAGTCCTACGCTGATTGGTAAGATAAATTGCTCGGATTTAGTCGCTAGGATTTTTTGGCTTTCAAGACCGACTCTCGCAGCGTCGTTAAACTGAAGCATGTGAGTTCAGCACGGTCCCACGCGGCTAACCAGCTTTCCCATCACACGTCAAAAAGAGAAGGGTGTGTGTGTTTTTACCGATATTTGTGTGTGCAGCGCTTCCGTCTGAGGCATCCGTCCGTCCTGTGTATCAGTCAACAACACAGCCCCATCATGTTGACACAGGTCAATGGTACACAAAGGCCGTCAGTGTATACACACTGTTTGAAGGGATGGTAGTTGGCGCTCAGCTGTGAAGCCGGGGTAAATTAAGGGACAAATGAAGGGACATTCAGCAGTAATGCTGAAGGACTCATGCTGGTAAACAGAATATTCCCTTACTGCGGAGCACATATGAGCAAGAATATATATAGGGGCTTAACTTTAACATGAACTGTAGGTGTGCTGGGTAAAGATGATCGATGTGTATGATTTGGAAGGGGAGAAAAAAAGTTTCAGAGAAGGAGAGGAGAGGAAAATTGGGAAGGCAGCAGAATGTGGCAGCATGTGTGGAAATCTCTTCTAAGAATGGGGGGCTGGGGAGCTCTCTCCGAAATAGTCCACATCTCTGAAAGAGCTTAGTTTCAGTGGTCCATGTGTTATTCCAACTCCTCCAGACACTTTCAGAGGCGGGAGAGAGACACAGAGACAATAAGAGAGACAGACAGAGAGAGAGAGGGAGAGAGAGAGGGGTGTGGGAAGTGGAAAATTCAAGTGCGTTTGTGAATGTTGACGTCCACATTATTGAACTGTTTCAGATATTTCAAAAATGAAGTATTTGCTTTCATTAAAAGATACACCCAAAGGACCCACTTAAAGCAATGCTGTACCCCTTTTATATTTAAGAGGGGCAAGCATCACTACAGCAATAAGCACAAATTTGTGTACAGTACTGTATCTGCTTAAATATCAACCAGGGTAAACTATACTATACTGTATACTTGCATTTGTGCATGCATACGCATGATCCATGATTGGAAAATAATGATTATGGAAATTATGGTATACAAAGTAGCATGGCTTTATTGTCCTAACTATAACTATAGGACAACATTTCATCTCTAAGTGCTTTTATTTCACCCTCTCCTGCTTCTCTCACACTCTCCTCTTGAACGTGTCTGGTTTGTGTATCAGTGTGATCAGGACTCCTGCCTCTTGGCACAGATGTAGGGACTAAGGTTTCAGCAGGGCTGTCTGCTTTCCTGCTAGCTGTTTTCAATGCATCTGTGACTTCCTAAAGGTCCCACTATTCCATCAGCAAAGGTTCATTGGAACAGTGTGTCCTGTGTCTACTACAGTGTCGGGTGCCCAAAAATAATAACTTTACCGCTATAGTATTTATAAAGGAATACAGGCCAGTGTTATTTTACAGTTACATTACATTTTACAGCAGTTATTGTAAATGTAGGAATTTAATAGCCCTAGTTGAAATGTGTGCTTCACATAGTGTAATTGAATTCTGCAGCCACCCTGCCTGCAGTAATGTCTGGCTGTTGGCACTTTATGTGAGTATACTATGTAAAGGTGAAAGCATCCATGAAGGGTTTCGTACCTACGCCAGCTCAACACATCTGCACCTCATGCCCTCTTGGGATTTCCAAGAGAATCAAAAGACCTGGATTTTGGAAGTTATTTGTGATATGAGACCTAATGAATGATTAGATGTACTGCCTCAACTAAATGAAAGTACATACATAACAATTGCGTGTGCATGTGTATGTGCCCGCGCGCGCGCGTGTGTGTGTGCTTCATCCGGGAACAAATAATTTCCCTGCTCCACATGGAATACCCTTAATCAGTGCCACAAAGTATTTATGCTGTTAGTGTGACATCATATATTATGACATTTAAACCATCTCTTGAATTCTCATGCTGTCATTCAGCTTTTTTTCCTCATAGTTCAATGAATGCATACTTTTACAGCACTTGTATAAATCAGTTTATAATACCGACTGATACATGAAAGATACACTTCTATGTAACTGCTACTACTGTCAGACATTGCAGTATTTTCCAGTGTAAATGTGTTACAGTCACAACACTAGGAGCCATACTGTTTCTTTAAGGTCATACACTGTAATGTGGGCTCTCACTGCCCTGTAGGTATATGGAGCTCATTTCCTGCTGCTGATCAGCATACAGTAACAAGACCTATGAATAGAGCTCCTTTTAGAGGTGGATAGCTTCTGTGGATTAAACAATGGTGCAGTAAAATACAGCAAAGCAGACACAGAAGATCTAAGCTTGTGTATACTGCATAATATGTTAGTATTGTCCATTGTGGGGAGTACTGTTTACATCTTTTGTAGTTAAAATATGTTTTTTTTTGTTCACATACATACAGTTACCTCACAGTGTTCAAATATTACTGTACATTATACTGTAAAACATTGTGTATTTTGGCAACACGGAGCAGACAACAGAATAGAACATACAGCACATAAACAATAATCACATATTTTATCTTCAGCACTTCAATGATTAATATAATGAAGGTGACTGAAGATGAGAATGTAAGTAGCAGCACCATTATAGTGTCAGCATCTGCATTCCCACAGCTGTATTCAGCAATATGGCCATGCACCTTTTCTTACTGTATGCTTGTGACACTCCTTCCCTGAGGAAGGCGCGTGTCCCTAGCTATAGACAAGAGAAGCACAAGCCCACCTCAACCATGGTGGACTTCTGCACCTTTCACTGGCTGTGATGAGCCTTTGACTGGTCTGTTTCAATGAAATGTGTGATATAAAAATAAAATGCACCCTTATTGCCTTTATAATAATACAATACACAGAACAAAAGATACGCCAGTAAAACCATCTTGGTTTTGCAAGTTCCAAAATGTGCATTGCTTTGCCAATCAGTCTGGGAACGTTCAACTTAAAACCAGTATTTACAGTAACAGAACCGTCAGCCAATCAGTATTCTGGTGGGCCTTTCAAACAATTATGATGAAACAGATAAATATCAAAGTGAGATCACAAACGTGTCAACTAGACCTCTATTCATCAAATTACAGGCCGCTTCAGTGGTCTGTACTTTGAACTTACCACACCTACATTTGGAAATAAGTACAGTATAAGGCTGCCAGTCAAATGAATTGGTGTCACGTTGCAAGAAATGTATTATATTCACATGGCTGTCAAACACCACTGTCCCTCTCTGAAATAAAGACATTAGTATTTACAGTATTAACCACCACCGTACCACACTAATGCATACAATGCACAGACTTACAGTACAGAAGACAGTAAAAAACACTCTAAACATGGTTACTTTTAACTTTAGTCTGCCAGTGAGTCCAAGCTTGTATTACAGGGAAAATGAAATGCACTACGCCTAATCATTGATTGAGAAAGTATTCTTGTATATTTTGATAATAGGGTTATGCTACTGTAGGCTCAGCCTTGTTTTTTGTGGTGTAATAGTGGGGCAAAGCCTGCCAGTGCTTCAGATGACAGACATTTGACCAAAAGCATGCCATTAAGACAAAAAATACAGCTTTTTTCCTTGAAGTGTTAAATGTTTTTTCAGGGGTGGCGTGCATTCAGTCAGTAACAGTTAGTCAGCAGTCAGCTAAGTATGGTTGTTGTACAGATAACTTTATTTGTGGCTGCTGGTAAAACCTCCAGAAAAGCCAATTGCCTCTTTTACAAACCAAGTTTAGGCAAGAAAAAGTTATAGCTCCAATTAAATATATAACAGGCGCTTTTGGATAGCATCTTCTTAACTAACTAACTAACTAACTAACTAACTAACTAACTAACTAACTAACTAACTAAGATTTTAGTGCTTATGTCTTTGTCAGAATGCCAATATTATCATTCTAAAATATACTATAAGGTTGCATAATCACAGGGCAAATAGAGGCAGCTGCTAAGAATGGAATGTTCCTATAACGGCTTCTGGCCAAAAAATTTACCACGGGAGAGACATACTGTACATCCAGGAAGAAAGAGAGAGAGAGAGAGAAAGTAGGAGGGAAAATACGACAAGAGAGCGAGAGAGACAGGAATGAGAGACAGTGAGAAAGAGACAAATTCGGCAGCACTCATTCTTTGCTCCCTTCTAAGGCGTTGTGGAAAATAAATGGAATCTCTTAACAGCTTTCTGTCTGAAGTGAATTGATAGCAAGTTCATCAGGCAACAGCATACCCTGTTTGAAGGAGAGGTGGACCACTCTCTTTTGTAAAACAATACTGTAGCACACAAAAAGGATATATCACTTTGTGGCACAAACATGCCTGAAGCTGGATTGCATTAAAAAAAGAAAGAGTGAAAGATAGAGAGAGATAGAGAGAGAAGGTAAATTTGGGTTAATAAGAAACAGGTGCTGGGATTTCTCTTTGTCTTATCGTCTTTAGTGTCACTACACTAATGCTGACCCAGATGACCGAACAGGATTTTGTGAACAATAAAAGCACTCTCCACTTTTTCACAGAGCAGGTAGCTTAAGAAAGGATGTTGTATTTAATGATGTGGTGGAATCCCTTTGCAGACTGGCTGGTTACAGCCCAGCTGAGTCAATAGAACTCAGCACTGTCACACACAGTGGCCTCGTGACCCCTGACTGACTAAACTGTGCATACACATACGCACACGCACACACACACACACACACACACACACACACTAACACATACAAGCCACCAGACTCTTCCCAAACACGCACATTCCTCACACCTTAATGAGAAGCTCAGCCCTATCCTGCCCATTGCTTACACAAATACCCTGTGTTTCTAGAGCATCACACATATTTCATCTTTTTATTGAATCAAGCCTTTTTGTCTTTAGTTGTGTTTCACCTTGATATTGTAATTAGAACACAAAGTATTCTTCTAAAGAAATATATGTAGTCAACCTGTTATGACATAACATTGCTTGCGTAAGGTGACCAATAATGTTGACTAGTGTAATTTTAGCAAGTTTTTTGTTACATTATCACCATGGTTGCATATAGTGCCTACACTGTGGGTCATAAGAGTTAGACCACCTTTGGTGCAAGGAGCCATTAAAATAGTCATAAACTGGTAAAACTTAAAGAAACCTTGTAAATTGTATAATGTATTCATGCTGGTGTTTTAAAACCTCTGTTTCAATATGTGGCATGTGCATGTTTATAGCAAATACAAGGTGTTTGAGGACTATACTGGACCATGGACAAACCTCTGCCCCCCGTGCCAAATAATACACATTTCTCCTTTAACATTATATTACATCCATATAGGCACATATACGCATAGGTCTTCACACACACGCTAATGTGTCTATGAAGAAATTTGCACACACACGGGTAACCAAAGTAGACTTACTTACAGTAAATGATAAATATGAATTGCGAATATTGAAGTATTTTTACTTACAGGCCTATTCGGCCCACACATATATATGAAATGTATGTAATTTCTCACAATTTACGATTCAACATTACTGTAAATACTGTAGAATAGAACATTATAGAACACAATAGAATATCAATAGACTTTGTAGAATTAAATGGGAAACTGGTATTAAAAAACATAATGTTTCACTGTCCCAGAGAGCCAGACTGTGTGTGGTCTGGCATACACCTACTGTACAGTACAGTACAGTACTAATCAGAATGTTTTGAAAACTGACACCTGTCTAGACTGCTCTCTCCTCCCCCTTTCCATCCAATCCAACCATCCACCGCTCTTCCCCCCTGCTTCTTCCCCTCCCTCCCTCTCTCGCTGCAGGCAGAGAGAGAGAGAGAGAGAGAGAGAGAGAGAGAGAGAGAGAGAGAGAGAGAGAGAGAGAGACAGCGGAGGTGAGTATTTACAGTACGTGTGTGTGTAATCTGGTGGAGAGTGGCCACATATACTGTAGCCCTGTTGTCTGAGGAGGGCTCCATCTGTTCACTGCTGTCTGAGCCTCTGAGGAATGCCAACGTCACAGACTCTCAAACTATCATTGTGCAGCCATATTGATACTATAAATGAAGGTGATACAACGGGTAAAAGTAGCAGGTGTGTTCTTTCTAGCTGGACTTACCTGTGTGCTGTTCTGTTAGAGGTCAAAGAGAACATGCAATAGATGCCTAAAGTACAGGATGCCCTGCCAGATAGTTGAGTAAGGGAGTATTACCTTCTGAATTTATAAATGAATATTTGCCGTGACAGCGCCACTGAAAGTCAGTGTGGTTCCCTTGAGTGGTTCTTGAATGCTTTACTCAAGACCCTATGAATTGATTGTAGTCTACTACATGCCCAAACTATACCCAAAAATGAGCAGCCATGTAATTGTTTCTAATTATTTTAAGGGGGTCATGAAGTTAGACCTTTTATAGAACAAGAGAGAACATTCCACATTCTTGGGGCACACACACAGACCATTGTACCTGAGATGATGGGAGAGCTACAGTCCTTTGGGGAAGGGCTGTGGGCATATACAGTTTTTTGAGATCAACCAAACACTAACCGCCATTTTGTGAACCACTGCACCATACTAGATATATATAGATAGATGTATCAAGTTCCCCCACTCGGTTATGTGTGCCCCTGTTGCTGTTTGGAGTGTCCATGCCCTGGACCAACCCCAGGCAGGCGGAGGCAGTCTTGAGGATGAGCTCTAGGTCGACAAACACACCTCTACACCCTTCCTTCCATCCTTCCATCCCTCCATCTCACTTTCCTGCTCCGCTCCTCATCAATGGTCTTTTTGAGTGGCGCTGTTTGCGTAGAGCCACGGCACTGTGGCCCTGTGTGTGTGTGTGTGTGTGTGTGTGCATATCTGTATGGGCAGCTTATACACAGTACTGTATGTGAGTGTTTATGTGTGCATATTTGGGTTAGGTGTGGTAGGGTGTGTATTGTGTGTGCGAGTGTGTCCGTGTGTGTGTGGGTTTGTGTTACAGTATGTGTGTGCGTGTATGTGTGTGTTATGTTTGTCCATGTGTGTGTGTGTCTGCATGTGCATGTGTAATGATGTGTTCTGTGTGTGTGTGCGTGTGTTCAGTGTGTGTATGCATAAACAATCCGCGTGAGCGAATGTGTGGCCATGCGTGTGTGTGTGTCCATGCATGCGTGTGTGTGCGCTGTGTGTGTGCTGCGCGTGTATGTGTGTCCATGCATGTGGTGTGTCCATGCGTGTGCGTGTTCATGCCTGTGTGTGTGTGTGTGTATGTGTCCATGCATGTGGTGTGTGTGTTTGTCCATGCGTGTGTATGCGCTGTGCGTGTGTGTGTGTGTGTGTGTGTGTCCATATGTGCGTGTGTGTGTGTGTGTGTGTGCTGCTTGGCGTCCTAAGGTGATCCTGGTGGCAGCATGCGGTGTGCTGACACAATGGCTCTCTGTGTGGAGGACCGGAGGAATGCCGGCTGATGGCAGGCAGGCCAGCCAGGAGCAGGGCAGGGGAGGGGTAGATGGGAGGGGGTGGGGGGAAGCTAGGGTAGAGAGGTGAAGGGCGGGGGTGCGTTTATTTTTGGAGACGATGAAAAGATAAAGAAAATAGCAGTCACTGGTGAGAGGAGGTGAGGTCCAAACCAATGTGGAGGGTGAAGGAGTGGGGAGATGGAGTTGGGGGTAATGGGGGGGGGGGGGGGTATGTTGTAGAAGTGAGGTCCTGATGTTTGGGTAGCATCCTGTTAGCTCAGTCCACAGTAGTCCTGACGGGGGACTATAGTAGGGAAAGGTTCCTGGTTTGACTCCTGTTCAATTGCAGCAATCAGAGGATTTGTCTTTTGTTGGAATCACTTGAACAAGTGCATTTTTAATCCAGAAGGATATTTGTGTGTGCACTAGCCTATTAGGTTTATAGTGTTAAGGTTATACATCACAATGTTATATTTGAGGTTTGAAGATGTAACGAAGACGTGACTCATGCAGAGTGCAAAGGGTACAGTACGTCCACATAAAGATGAAGAAGGAGGCGGTGAATCAAGAGGAATTATATTCCTAAACAGGGGTCCTTCTGTGTGGGGGTGGAGGTGCGCCAGGTCTGTCATTCAATCTCAAAGGTTTAGCAGGTTCCAGAGGTCTGAAGGGAGGCAGGCTTTCAGCCCGTTGACCTTCCAGAGGCGACATAATCATTTTTTACATGCGCCAGTCCATGAGGAAAAAGAAAAACATCCATGTTCTGTAACTGGTACAGTACTATATATAACTAATGAGATATTATGCATCCGATGGGTGAATTTCCCATTGGCCTATAACAACACATTCATATCTACAGGAATCCTGCTTGTCTGACGATATGATGGAATGTTCTGGAATAGGGTTTCTTCAAGTACTGTATAAATAGACAATGAAAACCGCTTTAACTATATTGCCTGTATAAACATATTAAAAAGACAATGTAAGAAAATTACAGTAGTATTATACAGTAGCACCTTAACTGTAGTGACATGAAAACAGCATGTTTGGTTACTAACTAGTGGTGGAAATAAGCAAGCTATCAGATGATAGACGAGTCCCACTTGCAGGTCTGACCTGTGCTTCCTATAGCCAGACAGGAAATGAGGTCACTGGGACAGCAGAGAGACAATGCTACTGTACCGGACAGACAGGCATACTGTTTCAGCAGCACTCACGATTAAAAGGTCACACATGGCTTTTATTACTTCAATCAAATCGAAAATCAAATTGGTTTCAGTTAGTGTATTATTTTTTAGGGCTACTATTAGGGTTGCATGCAGGAAGGTGTATCAGAGAGAGAGACACAGAGAGAGAGAGAGAGAGAGAGAGAGAGACACAGAGAGAGAGAGAGAGAGCGAGAGAGAGAGAGAGAGAGAGAGAGAGAGAATGAGGTGCAAGGAAATATCAACAAGACGTCTAGAAATAGTTGTACTTTCAGACCAGCACAGTACATCTAAATGATCTGTGTGCGTGCATGCGTGTGCCTTCACATCAGTTGAAACAGCCCCGTTGTGGCAGATATGCATCAGACTTATCTTCTCAGCTGAACCATGTCCAAAAATGAATAGCAGTTCCCCTAAGCTCATTATGGTGGACAATTATTCAAAAGGAAACTGGAATTTAACACCCTGCCAGCAATGTGGCTAAAGAATGGCTACTGCTACGATCGTGCATTTTAATGGTTTTATTCCAGAATAATAACATCACCTGTACTTACACTAAATGGGATTTAAACTTGAAATGATGCCGGTTTTGAAGGCAGTTCTTCCACACTTAACAGTTAGAGTTTTTCTTTCTAGTATATGAAAGGCATGTGTACCGTAACCTGTAATCTGCAACACATTTAGTAGCACCAGCGTTTGACACGCCATTCCCTTATTTCCCCCCAAATGTATTGACCCCAAACAGCTGTGGTGAGCACCTTACAAGGGCCCTTGCGGTCGGGTAGATTAGTGTTTACAGTCTGCTTAAATCACCTGGTGGCATAGATCCAGTAAATAATGTCAGCTATGTGTTCAAAGGCTGCTCAGTTTACCAGTGGTAAGTCAGACTCTGTTCCATACATGTACACATAGATACAGGCCGACTAGATCACAATGAGCATTAAACAATTAGAAACAGAATGATTAGAGGAAGTCTTTTATAGCAAAGGAGTATCCGACAAAATAGAGCATTTTTATTTTGAATGGTTTTGATGTGCCGGACTAGCCTCGTCATACCATTCTCAGTAAGTCAGCCCTGGACCCCCTCCCTTTAAAATTGCTTCTCATCATTGTTGTCATAGAAAATGTTGTTGAAGCTGGCTCCACTGCCTGATGTACCTCTGTTAAAAAATATAGAAAACATTGTCAATGGTGGTCCTGCTAATAAGGTTGATAGACATCTTTGGCACCACTTACCATTGACTGAATTCAATGAAGGCCACAAGACAGCAATATCATCAAAGGTAGTAAAGGATCAACCTGTCAAGGTTTGCTTATGGTGTTATAAAATATAAAATATCTTTAGACGTCCTTGACATTACGTCAAAAGAGATATTTCTTAACATACTCATTTGAGTCAACTTTTAAATGTTAAAAAATGAAAATAAAAACTACACATGGTGCTTTTCCACTGCTGGTACCAGCTCGACTCTACTCGCTTCGCTTCGCCTCTACTCGCTTTAGGGAGCGTTTCCATTGCATAGTATCAGCACTACTCAACTGTACTCGCCTCGGCACGGGTCCTTTTCCATTGCGGAAACTAACCACTCAGCTGTACCTGGCCGCCATAGCGACGCCGCTGTTCGAACCACTCCTGCAGTAGATCAGTAGTAATTTTTCATTTTTATGTCCCTACCTTGTTTGAATGTCTTTCGGTATCTACAGTATGTGCAGCCAACAGTTCATAGACATGTTGGTCAACCTTCACTTCACTTGCCCTGTCCAGCTCTCAGTAGATAACATCGATTATGCCAGCAACAACCGATCACAAGCTGCACTTCCTCAATTGATCATGCCATGGCTTTGCGTTTTGCCATTTAATAATAAAAGGTAAAAAAAAGTTGCGGCTGCTTAATTAGTTGTCGTATGTATGCCCGTGTTGCGCAACGACGAAGTGACAATTTAATCCAATCAGTTTGGTATCGCCTCAGCTCGCCTGGAACCTTGAGAAAGCAGGAAGAAAAAGTGCCTGGTACCAGGTACTATCCCAACTTTTGCCTAATGGAAAAGCAAAAAAGGTGAGTCGAGTTGAGCTGGTACCATGCAGTGGAAAAGCGCCAATCGTACCTTTAAGATCATATAACCAAAATGTTTTGGGGTTTCCAGTGATCATTCTCCACCAAAAAACAACCCATTTGTGAAAATACAATTCAAGTTAACTAGGTTCCAATGCAGAGGTGTGACTGTGTGGATCAACTGTGTTGTATACTGTGTTTTCTCCACCAACAGTTTGGTGAGGTTTGATTTTAGGTCCAGTGAGGGAAAAGCACTTTTACATCACTAATGTCTCTTATGGAATTATGGAAATTTGTTTCCTCAAATAATCATTATACCTTCTCAAAAGCAAAACAACTTGTGCAAAGCAGTGGTTCATATAATGTACATCTTTGAGTATAAAGACAAGATCAAGCCCATACTTTCCTACAGCTCTCCACAGACATCACTCTATAAGAGCTTGATTGTTGGATTATTTTAGACTCTGCCAGAATGAGCGGTTGCCTAGGTGGACCTACGTAGTGACTAGGTATAGGTAAAGGTGCATACTGTGAATAATTATTCCCATACAGACTGTGAGAGCTATTAGTATCACAGAGAACAGGCTGTACTGAATAAGACAAGGTTCTGATTGAATAGTGCCGTGAGCTGAATTACCAATTTATGTAGCATGGAATATGCAATGAAATGGAAACATTTTACAAATGTAATGGACAGGGAATCTATACTGTATATTGCTGTAGAACTGCAGTATATCTTCAGTGGGGTTTGAAAAGTCAGATATCTTTATCCTCATAATTCCTTCTCTCTTCCTCCTTACCTCCATATACTGTATCTTCTTCTAATGCCCTGCATATCTTCATGTTTTTTCTACTATTTAGTTATTCAAAGTCTTAACACAAAATACTTACTCAATGTCTTAACACAAAGGCAATTTAATATTATCAAAAATAGGGATTTGGAAACAAATCATTTAGAGATTTTGTTTATTAAAAAAGGAACAAATATTGGTATTTTACTCTTTTAAACCCTACTGTATATAAATATCTCAATACTTTTTTCAACTTTGAGGAACATTACTTTGCATGAAAGTAAAAAAAAAAAAAAAAAGATTTAGTTATAAAACTAGATTTACAATGTCATATTTTCTCACCACATTGACTGAATTCACTAGATTGGTTAAAATATACAAGGAATACATAAGTAATAGCAAGAAATCAATATTCTTCTCCCAAGAGTGTGATTGTTCTGAGAGTTGTGTCTATCTGATATAAAGCCAGTGTATTGTGGTGAGTCTGGAGATTGCTTGAGAGCAGCTTGAGTTAGATCTGCCATTTTGGCAGCAAACAAGCACACATCCCTGCTTTCCATTAGGCTGATGTCTTATTATCTAACAGAGAAGGCTTTGTTTATTTATTTATTTATTTATTTATTTATGATTGTGTGTAGTAAATATATCACAGGATATGGGTAGACAGTGTGAACGCGTGCGTGTGTGTGTGTAACAATGAGAGTGGCCATGCCTGCTGCTTGGTGGTGGGTATAGGTGTGAAGGTTGGATGGGTGTAGGATATATATCAAGCCTTATATTTGACCAATGACAGACTGTGGAATCTGCTGTTTACCTTTGACCCGGCCTGTCAAGAAGCGTTGAAACAGCTTTGGTATAAATCATGTCTGCTGGTCTCAGTTCAAATACAGTACACATAAGAGGTCTGTTTGTTTAATTTGTTCTGTTTTAGAGATGATACACTCTGCATTTGATCTGATTTAGGCTTCAGCATTTCAGGTCTTGTGTCTCTATTGACGTGACGGCATGTCACTGCAAGTACAAACGTAGTCAATGCAGAATCACCACAAAACAGTATGGAATTACAATGACAACTAGGGTTGCGAGAAACACTGGGCGGGCCCTCGCGCCGTGACGCACGTCGGGGCGTGGCGTGGACTCGGATTTGAATCATTATGTGTGTTGCGTGAGACGATTCTGTAGAAAATGTGGGCAACCTGCTAGGAGCTGGGAATGAAAGCATAAAACTTGTATATTTCTGTTGCCAGTAGGTGGCGCTATGACTTTGAGTGAATGTTGACCTGTTGATGTGTTCAGGGTTGGGCTCTTATGAATTGATAAAAATTTGGTACAGATTTGAGCATTTATGGAGAAGTTACAACAAATGTTTTCTGTTGCCAGTAGGTGGCGCTATGACTTTGTGTGAATGTTGACATATCAATGTGTTCAGGGTGGGACTCTTATGAATTGATTAAAATTTAGTACAGATCTGAGCATGTATGGAGAAGTTACAACAATTTGATGCATCTTGGCGAAGGATTTACCTTTGTGGCCACACCCCAGACAATCCGTTAAGCGAAAACCCAGAATATTCACAGAATATCATCGTCAGGGGCTTATGGCTTGTCTGAGACAGTTTTGAAATAAATTAATCTAACCAGCTAGGAGCAGTACGTCACAGTGTAAAAATTATTTCCTGTTGCCAGTAGGTGGCGCTATAACTTTATGTAAATATTGGCATATATATGTCTTCAGGGCGGGACAATTATCAAACGTGTGAAGTTTGGTGCATTTCTGAGCATGTACACAGAAGTTATACCAACTTCCTGTTTCATGGCGAATCATGTATTTTCCAC
>JAODUK010000273.1:0-37444 GCA_027564635.1 Typhlichthys eigenmanni | reverse complement strand
AGCTGGGACCCTGGGCATCTTTCTTTTGGTGTTTTTCACAGTCAGTAGAAAAGTCTCTTTAGTGTCCTGTGTTTTTAGAACTGTGACCTTAAATGCTACTCTCAGTAAGCTGTTAATGTCTTAACGACCGTTCCACAGGTGCATGTTAATGAATTGATTATGGTTAATTGCACCTTGACTTTTACATCAGTTGCAGACTGACGTATTTGGGAGCTTTGTCCGAAGGCTAAAAATTCACATTCATTCCACAGGCTCTTCTTTGTTCTTTTTTGACACTTCACTTCATTGTAATACAAACGTGAAACTGTTTTATTATGTTGTGAAGTTATAACTGATCCAGATTTTTTTTTCCTGGCATGGCAGCAATGGGGAAAAAGTTTGGTTCTCAGAAATGTATTGATTGCTCTTTTCTAAATTTTGATTAAAATTTGGGAGATTTTATTTAAATTCTAAATTTTTAGCTCCATCAGGGAAAGCTGTTTACCGTATATAACACAAAATTAAAAATTTGAGATAAATAATATTTAAAAAAATCTAAAATGCTAAATAATTTGTACTTCAAAATGTTATTTTTTTTAGCTCAGTATGATGTTGCTCACATACCTACTTGTTCTTTTAACGTTTCTCTCTCATTTTATTTTTGCAACGACAAAATCTCATCTTGTGCTATCAACCAAGTAGTCTGTTGTATAGTATACCAGGTGGGAATAAAAGAGTGAAAATATTGGTTTAATAATGTTTCTGTATATTCACAGTAAAATCTACTTTACATAAGTTGCTGGGCTATATCACTGTTCATCACGTTATCAGATAAATTATGAAACCTGTAACGCGGGAGCAGGCAAAGCAGGAACCAGGCGCAGGTTTCAATGTAAATTATAAGGTTTAATTGGAAAACAAGCAAACACTCACCATGCAGGAAACAATAACCAACATAGAACAAAAGACAAACCGCAAGCTATATACCCACAGGTGCAAACAATCAACCTTCAACGTGAACACCCATGACACAGCGAGTGCTGGGGAAGTGAACGTCTGGTAACTTGAGGCGGAAGCGCGCAGGCCCCGGTATCGGGGGGGCTGAGCCGCCCATCAGCGGCGCGGCCCAGATCGTTACAAAACCCTCTGATGTACATTTCTAAAGTGACCAGACCGAGTTTATATTTTCTATACAGTATCTTTGCAATATAATTAATTAATTAATTATTAATTAAGTATTCAGTGATAATCCGCAATGAACTTCTTGTTGGTCATCTCAAATGCTTTTGTTAAATTGTTACGACCCGTATAATTTCTATGGTATTTCATGCATGACAGTGTTTCCAATATGTCTTTTGAAGTCAATGTATTTAATCATTTAATATTCAGAGGTAATTTTTGACCCATGTTGTTCATTGGGGGGATTGAATGGCTTGTGCATCAGAGTGTTAAGTAGGCCTAGTCTAACATAAGGCTTTAATTATGATGGTTGTGTATGTTTTGACCTGTACAGTGTTCAAATACATGCTGAGTAGCCTAAACTGAATGATTTATGACAACTGTTTTTTGGAACCATTGATTCACATTAAACGCAATTAACATTTTTGAAAATATGTAGTTCAGCACTAGAACCATGAAAAGTATAAACCTGGCTAGTAGCCTATGACCACAAAAACATAGCAAATCATTTTTAAGTAAAATTAAAACATTAAAAATGTGCATTTATTTTGAGGAGGGATTAGAGGTTCAGTGTGTTGCTTTATGAATGCTGGTGTCAATATTTATCTTGCTACCTCCTGAATAGAGCAAAGCCTTGAGGCGTTTAGAAATCTGTTGTATCTTGAACCCATATATGAGAGGATTAAAGACAGGTGGAATGACAATATACATAACAGACATAATCATACGACCAATATGTGGCACATCAGATGGGAGTCTATGTTGAATGAGCTCAAATACAGACATAATGGTAAAGTTAATAAAAACTATCAGATGAGGAAGACATGTTCTGAGAGCTCCTCTCCTAAAGCCCTGGGAACTTCTCAGACATATCATCAGTATCTTTGCATATGAAAACAGAATGAATGTCATAGGTGCAAATATTGCTATTACTAGCATAAACATACCAAATATATTGTTTACTTGTATGTCACCACAGCTCAATTTAACCAATGAATAATTATCACAAACAATTCTTGGTAATATGAACTGGCAGAGTTTTAGTCTACTGGTCAAAATAATCCCACTTCCTACCTCAGTTGCTGGCACAAGCCAAGCCAGTAGCAACAGTAACTTAACTCTTTGTGGCCTGATGACAGTATGATATTGGAGAGGTCTACATATTGACACATACCTGTCAAAAGCCATCGCTGTCAACAATGCAAAGTCTGTAGCAGCATACAAATATAATACAAAGCTCTGGAAAAAACAAGCAGAGTAGGAGATGATTTGCTGATCTGAGAGCAGATCTGTTAAGAGTCTTGGATAGAGAGCCATGCTCCCTATTATAGCATTCACCATCAGAGCAGAAATAAAAATATACATTGGTTCATGAAGACTCTTGTGAACACATATAACATAGAAAACAATGGTGTTACTGCAAAATACATAAATGAACAGTACAAGTGAAATTGAGAAATAGAAATATCTATACTTATGCAATTGTACATGTCCTTCTAATGTAAGATATGTAGTATTTTGATAATTTTCCATCCTTTAGCAGTTAACACCAAGTTCTTTGTATTTATCCCAAACAATTTCATTTATCCTCTAAGCCTTCATGTTACTTTCTAATAAATATACAATGTGTATCCTGTAATATAACCCATTAACCAAACCTCAGGCTGATTCTGCCCACCTGAATGTGTTCAGCAGGTGAACTGATACAGGACTTATTCAGTGGGTTTTTATCAGGTTCTGACATTCTCATTGGACCTAATTACAAACTACTACTAACCTCTGTGGAGGGCCACCCTCATGATAATAGTTGGATTCTTGGTTATTAACCTTACGTCATACATTTAATAAACATAATATGGAATATTACACATAACTTTAACTAGATTTGACCTAGATGTCATGTGTGAAAAGGTTTAGGGATGGACTGGGCGTAAAAAATTGCCCTGGACTTTGATCCAGACCGGCCCAGCAGAACTACCCCCCGTAAACTCTAGCACGATCGCCCTGCTAATGCACACACGTACACACACACACACACAACCAGCCTCTAGTACAACAACTACCCAGCAACATCACAACCATTATCATTAATGCAGTGCTTCTGTAAAAAGGCTGCAGAACACACACTCCATTGTTATAAAACATCTATAGAGCACAGACTGAATTAGACAAGATCTCACATCACATGAAGCCTAGAGTGAAAAACAATTCTCACTACTGCTGCCATAGAACGGGAGTACACATTCTAAAAAGAAACTGGACTGCGCCTGTCATCAACATCAATGCTCATGTCCACTGAAACTGTAATGAACCTAGAACCTTAAATATATATAATGAATAAATGGTTTACTCTATATATAAAGTAATAGTCTACAGTTGCAATTTTGAAAAACTACAAAAACATAGAGGCATCAGCACTATTTTATATCAGGTGAATGAATTACGGCAGGACTACAGTATGTTTGTGAGGCTTTACTAGCCGTTCACACCGGACTACTGGCATGACCCTCCAGGGGTCCAGAGGATAAATGTTGCAACATGTGACAACAAAAGCACCTTTACTTTTACCCCCAACTGCCTTCAGGACATTCATAACTGGCCCTCAAACTTAACAGCAATAAGACAGAGGTCCTGCTTATTGGCTCCAAATCCACTCTCCACACAACACAACCCTAGGCTAGACATTGCTGGTCTTCCCATTCCACTGTCAATAACTGCCAAAAGGTGTCTTGGTACATCTCTCTTTCTGTGGTGGCTGTGGTAAGTCTAGTGGTAAAATCATGACCAAGTGGAGCAAATTGTGGTGTAATGTTCCTACCCTTGTTTCCAGGGTAGGAAATATTTTCCTTCACAACATACAACATTCACAGTGTTAGGAAGACCTACAATCTGACTGTTAATTGGTGATATACAGCCATACACTGTTTGTTGCTAGTTTCATTCCAGGTATTTGTTGCATGAATCTGTGTGAATGTTTCATGGAACAATTGTATGTATTGAATGCATGGTTATACTTTCTGATAACTGATGAGCTCTCCTTCTGAGTTGATTAGGCAACGCCTATGACATCCACTATTTACCATATAGGCCTACTACTAAAATATATATCATATAATCTTGTAGAGCACTTGGGTGAATTTGGGTTGTTTATGGCGAGGTGCTTGGTACCTGTTGATTGTTGGTCATACTATTGATTGCTTAGTTTAATTTGACAAGTGCTATATGCCACACAATGAATTTCTGAAAAGACCAATAAATCAATCTACCTACTACCTATCTGTCTTGAAGCTTAATAAGACAATGACACTCAAGCCAAACAATAGAACTGTGTTAAACAGAGGAAAATATTAACATTTGCTAAATCAGTTTTATATAGTTTTATATGAGCTAAATCAGTTTTATATGAGTAATGTCTTCAAAAACACATTTTTGTAGTGGGTATCTGCCTATTACTTTTGGCAGATACCCACTATATACGTGAGTTTACCCATGGTGTTTTGTTTACTGTGACTTACACCTTTTCTTTAAAATTAGTTATCATTATAATCAAATTATTATTTTGAGTTGACTTAATTTTGCTATAAGTAACTGATTAAACTTTGGAAATGTAACAACATTAAATGGTCTTTAATATATTTCATTAAATAATGCATATATGATTTGTTTATATGTTATAGTAGTATTTCTAAGTGAGTTTACCCATGGTGTTTTGTTTACTGTAATAACATTGCTATCTTGAGTAAGGACACCTAGAGCGTGATCGTGTCCACCTTGGGTCTAATTGACACTTTGGGGGATGAGGCAACTCTGTATCCTGATGACCTGTCCTAATTAGCCTGTTTATCCTCTCATTCAGCGTACATGTGGGGAAGGTCACTGTGGGGACCACTACTGTACAACACACATTCATGTAAGGCCTGAGTAGTGATGCTCTAGGGTACTTATTAACAATGTGTTTTTGTGTTACAAGTCATATTGCTAACCGTGTTGGTAATAGTATTACTTTTTTCAGTAACTAATAGTGTAAATAATTACTATTTCCAAAACAGTAATACTATTACAATTACTAATCCAAGTAAGTAATAGTTACTCCATTACAAGAACAAGATTTCTGGTCCTAGCAAACTTATGGTAGACTAATTGAACCAACCTGTCAATCATCTGGTTTGAGAGGCTGCAATGTTTTCACATTGGCTGATTGTTGTCTCCTAAGGTTAATTATTGTTCCAATAAAGAGGATTCAATTCTTAAATGAGCTGGCTACAGAGGTTGTCATCACAGGGGCAAGGCAGGGAAGTGATTGTGAAAGTAATATAGTAATGTAACTAGTAACACTGATTTATAATAACCAACGTGTGTTACAGTACTTATACAATTATACTTAAGGTTTAAAAAAATAGATGTATTATTATTCATTATTATTAAATAGGTTTCCTCTGCCCAATTGTTACCCCAACATCCTGAGCTACAGTATGAGATGGAGTTAATCTAAACAAGAGTGCCCATCCCTGGATGTTACGTTTTTGGTTTGGTTACAGGAATTTCTCAGTGACATTTATTTACATATATTGCTATATTGCTATATTTGCAATATTAGTGCATTTTATTTATCAAAAGCAGAAGTTTAAATATTATTTCCAAGTTTACTGCTTTGCAATGCTGAAAGTTCACAAAAGACCATTATTTGTTACTCATTTGAATAATTTAAAAACATGAATCTAAGATGATTTTTTAATAAAAATTGCAAATATTTTACATATTGGTACAGGAATACCAGTCCTTTACAAACTGGGGGTTTATAACTACTTTTACACTATACCACTTAATAGTAATTGTGAAATAATAATCTTATCTCAAGGAAGCCTTGCTTCACTTCTGGTATATGAGGTGGGAAGAGTCTCAAGTCCTGAGACATGCCTCATATAAAGGCATGAAATAAGAGTCCAGTAGCAATTTCATATATGAAACAAAATATATAGAAGAATAAAATAAAAACACAATCAAATTCATTTCAATCAAATTTACAACATTACACATTAAAACCAGTAAAATCTCAAGTAAATTATCATGTAATTCTCCTCACACAAGTCAAATGCCAAGTAAATACTACTAAAATCCAAGTTTAGCGATTTAAGTACCTACATCTAGCTGGCGTAAATTAAATTAACTAATGCTTAAAATAAATTAGTTAATAAAGAGGCACAATGTTAGAGGTCTTGTACTGTAAAAAGTCTAAATTCTGGAATTCTCTTGATGGCATTTTGACTATGAAGCTGGAGCAATCTAATGATATTGTAATAAACTGTAAAACCACCTATAATATAGTGGTTATTCATGTTTTAGTTCAGGTTATACACATTATATATTTCCTCTGTACCCACCCAAACTCAGTTAAACCTCTCTTGGAAAACCACCTGACTAAAGTCATGTAACCTGAATGTTCCATATTAAAACATAACTTTGTAAAACAAATTGTTGTAAACAAAATTGATCGGTTAAGTACTCTTGTTAAGTAGTCTGAAATATATTCCTATAATAATATATTGTATAGTGACTTTGTTTACAAGGTGACAGGCCTTAAAACTATATCAATTTCAATGCAATAGGTGTGGTGCTTCTCTGAAAACAGAGTGAGTGATGGAGGTATGGCTATATCCATTATTAATGTTAGCGAAATTCCAGCTCATAGCCACAGGAGGGCAGTATTTATCCATTGTTCATGGTGTAGTAGAGTGTCAGAAAACAGTGTGAACTTCTCAATCATATGTTAGAAGCGAAGTATGTTAGTTTATGAGAACCAACCCACCCAATATGACAAGCTGGCACCAGCAAGTGTATCGACGACCCAATGTCTTGTCATCTGTCCTGTTCCTGTTGCACAACCTCCCCGCTGACCGTGATGGTGTGCACTTCAGAGTACAGCGAGTTGTGCTGCTGCGGGGGGGCCGCGGCTCGTTGGCCCTCTCCCTGCGTGAGTGGATGCACCATGGACATGTGGACGTTCAGGTTGTGGGCCTTCTCGAAGCGCTTCCCGCACAGCACGCAGGCGAACTCAAGGTCGGCCTCGGCCTTGTGCTTGGTCATGTGATACTTTAGCGATGCCCGCTGTCTACACTGGAAGCCGCAGACCTCACACCTGCAAACGGAGAGAAGTGGCCAGGCTGTTTTTGGTATGGTTATTGCTTATGGTACTACTGTTTTGTGGTACCACACTTATGTGCACAAGTGTGTGTGTGTGTGTGTGTGTGCGTTGCATATTAATCACAAGTTTTCATCCAATTTGGATCCAAGTCATCCCCATGGTGAAGCTAAAACAAACTATTAAAGATTGTGTAAAGCAAATTTACTTATAAGTCATATAGAAACCCATTCCTGTAAACATGTGAAGACACTGATAACACTGATGCAGTATTTAATTGTGGAGTAAGGGCGTACTCACACTAGGCCCAGTGAAACCGTGCCTGAGCTCGTTTGACCCCAAAGTCCAGTTCGTTTGACTAGTGTGATGGGTGTGGTTACAGTGCCTTCTGCTGACACACCCCCAGCGTTTGAGAACATAGAGTTATTATAAGATATGAAACATAATTGAAACATAATTTTATATACTTGGTGAATTTTTAAAATTAATTAAAATTTGTCTGGATGGTTAATATTACCCTTTTCTGTGGTGTGACGAACTGAAAACACAAATGTATGCCTGCTTTACACGATCTTTAACGTTACTTATTTTGAAAGGTCACATACTTGGCCCAGTTTGACCTAGACTTGTGAAATATGAATCTTCTAAGGATTAAAGCAGTGGTCCCCAAGCCTGGTTCTAGAGGCCCGGTACACATCTGATTCTAATGAATAG
Organism: Typhlichthys eigenmanni; assembly: GCA_027564635.1. NCBI lineage: Eukaryota > Metazoa > Chordata > Actinopteri > Percopsiformes > Amblyopsidae > Typhlichthys > Typhlichthys eigenmanni. Next base: position 29,433 of record JAODUK010000273.1, on the reverse strand, counting down.
CTCGTTATCGGGACTCATTCATTAGAATCAGATGTGTTGGAGTGGGGAGACATCTAAAAAATTCAGGGCAGCGGCCTTCCAGGACCAGGATTGGGGAACCCTGGATTAAAGTATTATTCAGTTTGGCCACATTATCAATAACGTGCATTTACTGGACAGGAAATACAAATGTTTACACTACATAAGGAAAATCCCTGCACAAAAAGGTGTTTTGGAAAGACACCAGAAAGATCACTTTGAATAAATACAAAACTTTCCATCGCTATACTACATATGTATAAACATGAGCACCTGTGTACATAGGATACATTAATGGTTTTATTATATGGCCTCTAGTGGTAAAGAGATGCCTGAAAATGAGAAATTCATATGAGATAGGACAGAGATCAGGTTTATAACAGATCAAGTTTAGGACCGAGATGAGGATTAAAACAGATGAGGATTAAGACAGAGATCAGGTTTAAGACAGAGATCAGGTTTAGGACCGAGATGAGGATTAAGACAGAGATCAGGTTTAGGACAGAGATCAGGTTTAGGACAGAGATCAGGTTTAGGCCCAAGATGAGGATTAAGACAGAGATCAGGTTTAGGACAGAGATCAGGTTTAAGACAGAGATGAGGTTTAGGACCGAGATGAGGTTTAGGACAGAGATGATGTTTAGGACAAAGATGAGGTTTAGGACTTACTGCAGCGGTTTGGCGCCAGAGTGCCTCATCTGGTGAACAGACAGGTGCTTTCTCTGCTTGAATGTCTGACCACACTGGTCACAGATGTAGTTCCTCTCCTCTGGCAACAGGCAAAGAAATATCAAATATCTGTACAGATAAACTGGCCTGGACAGACATTTGTACACAGGGCTGGATTTTAACTAGGACTAAAGATGTAGTCAGCGGTTCTGGAGAAAGCTTGCTTATATTTTAACTCTATCAAAACAGCAACACATCTCCCTTCAAATGCCAGAGGATGATCCCTCAGAAGCTCCACCACATATAAAACACTGATTCTGACCAAGACAAACCCCACGCTCGGCTTCAGCTTTGGGGGTTCAAAGCTGGGCCAACCCATTCCTCTCCATCCCCATGCTAACTGTGCTGGGTGTTTCGTGGGCAGCCTCTCACCTGTGTGAATGAGCTTGATGTGACGCTGCAGGTAGCGGTCGATCATGAAGACCTTGTTGCAGCCGGGGTGGGGACACGGTCGCTCCCGGACCTCCTCGTGGTGCTCCTTGATGTGCTTCTGGAGGTCAGAGGTCAACAACACACACATTCATCTGATGCTCCTCTATGTGCTTCTGGAGGTCAGAGGTCAACAACACACACATTCATCTGATGCTCCATGATGTGCTTCTGGAGGTCAGAGGTCAAAACACGTAAAGGTAAATGGACTCCATTTATACAGCACTTTTACAATCTTCCCGGCCACTCATCATCACGCCTCAAAATCACCCATTCACACGCACGCACACCAAACATCCCTGGTTGGGTATAAGAAAAGAAAAATGCTGCAATAATCACAAGCATATTTACATAAAACAGGCAAAACGTCAAAACAGTTTGCTATATTTTTTGTGACATCAATAGCTTTACTCACAAATAAAAATGTTAGCCTGATATAGCCAGGCCAGTATGGTGAAATGGAGCAGAACTGACCGATAACAACTTACTACTGTATATCATAATATCACGTCACACTTCAGGATGTTATGATAAATATGACATGACATTATCACCTTCAAGCCATCGGGAGCTCTGTAGACCGCCGTGCATCCCTGATATGGACACTTGTAAATATTTGGCAGCTCCTCCCTGAAAGACAAAAAAAGCTTTTACAAAACTAATAATTTGTGCCAATTAAAAATGTTGTGGCTGCTTGAAATAAAACAAAATTGCCCACCCATGATTCAATATAATCTGATTCATAATTACGTAAGTACTTGCTATATGTGGCTACGCGTATATAAAATTTACCAGTAGAAACAGTGTCTATTTTCTTTACCCTTTAGATTTAAACTTGTTTTTCCAGCCAGGCTTGGGTCCAGGCTTTTTCTTTACTCTAGGCTCTTCTGGACTCTTTGGAGTCCGTCTCTTCTTGTCGGGGAGGGTCTGTCTGCGAGACCTACAGCAGGAGAGAGATGCCGGCAACACTGAGCTCATCGCCTGCAGATTTGTACTGTTCAGTTACCATAAATGCTTATGCACATCTTCTATACCAGCAGCACCCCCCCCCCACCCCCCCCCCGTTGTAGAGACACGTCCACACACCTTTTCTCTGGGTAAGGCTCAAACAGTTCATCGTCTAGAATGTTCCTTTTTCCGCTGTTCTCAAAGTCATCCTCAATGGACAACTCCCTGTTTACATACACACACACAATATCAATGAAGTTGTAATTAAATGCAATTCCAGTAGAGATGCACCAGAATCCGCTATTTTTCACCTTGATTGGCCAATCAGTCTAAATACAGAAATAGTCTAAAGTTAGTATCGATCATATCTACACCGATGTGGCATGCGTGCATGCTCAGTAGCTATCTTCTCATCAATCTGTGTGGGATAGGACCATATATAGCTGTCCCGTGTATGTAGTTTGAAAATTCTTCAGCGTCCGGGGAAAACGCTGGGAAGTTAACCGTCATTTAAATTAAACATTTTAGCTTTGAGATTGAGCATCAATATCTTTTAACATATTAACATTGAGAGCAACCAACTCTTTTCAGTTGGATGTTCATCTCACTGAAAAGTGTTTATTTTTTTCAATCCTGTTAAACAGATGCTGCCTTGCAAAAGCAAACAGCAGCGGTGACCGCAAACAATCACAAAGTGAGTAAAGGTGCTTTTATTGTCACATACATGTTGCAAAAGCCATCCTCTGCATTTAACCCATCCCTCAAGGGAGCAGTGTGCAGCGCCCCGGACACCAACTCCAGATAGAGGCCAGTGTCACTGGTCACATGACATTGGCAACATGACACTGACTGGCAAGTGAACCTAACAAGTTTTTTGAAACCGGAGCACCCAGAGGAAACCCACGCAGACACGGGGAGAACATGCAAACTCCACACAGAAAGGCTGTGGTTCGAACCCGGGACCTTCTTGCTGTGAGGCCACAGTGTCTGAATATGTAGTTATTTAGGTCAGGCCTGATGTGAAAGAATAATGTGATATATTTATTAAATAAACTGTTTAGCAATATCGTTTATAAATCCACTCCAAACATTATGGAGGTTAAGGGGGCGTTGTTTGTTTCCATGTGACATTTGGGCTGTACAGCCCTTTGAGACTGTACTGTGATTAAGGGCTATATCAATAAAACTGACTTGACTTGGAGGATTTGACACTAGGAACTAGAAAACTGCCCAGACCTCTCAGAAAGGTCGCTGTCAGCACTCCTGTCTTCAGGCTGCATAGCAGGAGATGGATTCTCATCTTCACCCAGGTAGACTGTTTGAGAGAAACATCACCAATCAACCAGATAAAGGCAACCAATAGGTGGCATCAAGATTAAAGCTACAATCAACTATTTCATTAAATACAAGAATCAGCTTTTAGGTAGGATAATAATAGTTCCCGCCTAACCAAGATGGTTGATGAAACGTCTTTCCATTTCCAGTTCTGATGTATGGCATATTTTTCCCTCAAACTCAATAAGCCCATATATATGAATTGCAACAGCCTTAAAAAAAAATTATTTATCCATTACACAACATTATTAATAATTCTCTAATTAATAAATCAATTACACGGCAGATTATTTGTAATTCTATACTATATATACATATATTAGGATATTATTATTTATATTTTGCTTCTTCTAAAGTTAAATGATTTGCTTCCACGTTAAAAGATAAGGTGGACAGAATAGTTTAAAAGTGGCGTCACCTTCTGAGTTGTCTATACTTCTGTCTGTGGTGGTCGAGCTCTGAGCCGGTTGTGTCGTTGCAGCTGGACCGATGTGGTTCAGACCGGTCTGAACCAGACCTGCTGTACGGCTTCCCAGAGCCTGCAGTGAAGCCCTGGACTCCTCCCCCTCCCCCTCATCATCCTCATCCTCCTCATCATCATGGCCACCACCCACCGACTGCCCCCTACTGGCGGCCTCACTGTGCCCTGAGTTGCCATGGCGACCTGCGCGGACGCCGCCGTGCTGCTGGGCGTCCATGACGTAACTGTGGCCGTCCACGCAGCCCCACACTGCCCTGACGGAGCCCCAGCACTGTCCCTCTAGCACCTCCTTCAGGTCAGGGCAGGAGCGGCAGGCCTCTCCGTGGTAGTGGGCCCAGGAGACCAGGCGGTGGAGACCCTTGGGGTCTGAGGTGATTGACGACATCACTGGGGACAAAACATCAATCTACCTGAATGTTCCTATAGACTCATGTTAACTTTAGATTTTGATGGAGGATAGTATTTGTCCTCAACACACACACTTTCCAAACCTATGTTATTTACTTATGTTATTATAATATTAAAAACATGATGACACAATGTTTACTGATTGATTTTCACAACATAATGTTCACTGATTGACCATAACATTCCAGATGTTCCACAGTTTGTCCATCTATCTTTGTTTTCACCATGGTTGTGGAGTGCACACGTCAACACCTGAAGAGCAGGTTCATTCACTTACCAACTGAATCAGGGTCCACGTGTAGGTGAGAACATTTTGCTCCCTTTCTGAAAGAAATCAAATGGAGATGCAGATGATGGACCTGGTAATTGCAGGTGTGAATCACCCACCTCTAATCCTGCAGGAATAGCGTCGTTCAATAACTGCGTGTCTCAAGTGTGACCGTGGTTACGATCATTCTCACATACACACACACAGTCCACAGTTTAGTGTTCCAACTATATTTTGATCTATTATATCTACTGTGTACTAACTTTGCACCAACTTAATCGTGGAAAAAGCAATACACTTCCTACTTATATAATAATGTTTTACAGATTAATATATATATATATATATACATATACACACACACACATATACATATATATATATATACACACACACACAGTATATTATTTTTTGTGTGTGTGCTATATAGCTCTGTGTACTACTGCTTATACTGCTAATAAATTATGTCTAATGCTATTTTATCTTCTTTTACAGTGCCTGCGTTGTCTCCTCTGACTCACTGTACTGTATTGGTATCATTCCCCAGAGGCAGCAGGTTCACTCTCTGCAGGAAGCGGAGCAGAATACTGTGGCACTTGTAGAAGTTGTCGTGGCATTTCTTGCAGATGAACTCTGACAAGCGTGGGTCTCGGCACACAGGAACGCCAACCAGACTCTGGAAGTCTGTGTGGAATAACAGTGGTGACTGGCCTGACGGATCAGACTCATCGTCATCAGGAACCTCAACTAAATCATGAGACCTCTTGTTGAAGGCATGTCGCAAACTCCGCGGCGAGAATTTCCCATGACAGAGTCTGCATAGAGCAGTCGGTAGCCTTCCTGTATAAAGAAGAAGTAAATGGACTGCATTTATAAAGCGCTTTTCTAACCTGCCAGCCACTCAAAGCGCTGTACATTATTGCCTTACATTCACACACACATTCATTCATACACTGGTGGTGGTGTCAGTCATGCAAGGTGCCACCTGACCACCGGGAGCAGTCAGGGTTAGGTGTCTTGCTCAAGGACACCTCGACACTTGGTGAGGCGTTAGCGGGGTTCAACTGAGATTTCTCAAATCACACAGCTCTACCCACTACACTACTGTCCTCATTGTAGAGATGTAGAAATAACGAAACCCATAATAAGAATCAGATAATGAATTGGTGGAACCAAATACATAAATACTATGGGGATAAAACATTGAAACACATTTGGCATACAAAGGAAAGACTCACAATTTAACTACACATAATAGCACAATCCATAAATGGCCCAAGAAGTGACCAGCACACAATATCACACCATCTCAGGTTCTATTAGATTATATTTCCGTAAATATTTTAATAAAAAACACCTCATACCTAAAGGCTGTCGCCTGTTGTCCGGAGGAGACCTATGTGCGTTGTCAATAGTTCTTCTCCTGCTCGTGTCTAAACTTGTAATCTCGCCTGATGTAACACTGGGATCAAGACTACTGTTAACTGTCGTAAACACCTTCCGTTGTCTTCCCCTGTTACCAGCTTTGCTCCCATCAGGACCACGGACAGTATGTCCTGAAGAGCTAGACATCCCAGCACGTCTGCCTTTTTTTCTCATAATCTCAGATATTCCTCGGCAGGCTGCCCCAGTGATGCGGTGTTGTTGTTCAGATGCAGAACATCAACTAATGACTGGTACCGTTTAGCTTCAGAAGAGTAGCACCATTTAACGGAAAGTATTATATTATGGTTTACATATTGCTGTCCCACGAATATGTGAAAACACTTTCATATAAGTTGCATATTAACAGGACACAACAAATCAGATTTTAACGAAGACATGCATACATCTGGATGAAACTCAGGTGTAAACATTGAAACCCGGAAGTAGTACGGAAGCAAAAACAAAGCGCAGCGCCACCTGTCGTTTCACGCCGGCATTTCGTGTCATCGTTTACTCCCTTATGATGAATATTAATACATGTGAGATTAGATGGGGTAATGAAGTTGTGTACATTCCAAGTACATTTCTATATAAATTTATATAAGTTGTAATAAAGTGTTGAGTAAAAAAATCTTCCGCTATGCGTCACATCCGGCACCACCATGGCTGCTTCAGCTCCGGATACTGGAGTGAAACCTTTTCAAAATGCCATGAAAATGGCCAAAACAGCAATACAACTGGACGCAGGGAACCAACATGAGGTACTTCATTACCCGATCACAACAGGGGCAGCTATCATTAAAAAAACAACACTGTAATTTATCATTATTTATTTTGTTGATAAACAGACAGTGGGAGGAGTTCTACTGCTGTCAACAGACAAATAGACAAGTGAAAGCATGTTTTAGTGCATTGTTGTTTAGTGAATGATTGCATGATAAATATTTTACTGGCATGTATTTATGCATAAATATACAGTGTAATAATGTATTTAATAATGATATACATTGATTATATATCTTGTTTATTATTCTTTTTACTTAAGGAGGCTTATTGTGAATATCTAAGGAGCATCAACTATATATCTCATGCACTTTTGGGAGATGCTGTGTCAAAAAGTAAGCTGTATGTTTTGTTCCTGAAATATTTGAATCCCCTTGTACTCCATATTGGAGGTGTTCTATTTTAGTTATGTCACAGATGTGACAGACTCATGAATAAGACCATGCCTCGTGACCTAACCAAGATATTCTGTTAGTCATGTTAGCTACACATAAACTAATCACCTGCAATACAGTAGTTGCCTGTTGTCAACAAGTTAGAGCTATAATAGAGTGAGATAACAGGATAACTACCCAAAAACAATCACTTAAGAATGGCGTTGTTTTTCTGTTTCTTCTCTTTCCAGAAGATAGAGAGATGACAGAGGTAGAGGTGGAGAAGATGTTCCGATTGGCAGAGCAGTGCTTGGAGCGAGCCAAGGCATTTATAGGGAGGAAGTGTAAATCACAGGACATCCCTGCACCTTCTTCCTGTCCAACTGTCAAGTCGGAAACATCTACAGACCAGAGCACTGGCCCCTCAATCACCCCTGTTGCAAATGCCGGTGAATACGTTTCTCTTGCTGGCAAGTCCTGTTGGGATACTCTCTCCATAAAATACATACCCATAACTTGCTACAGTGCACTCATTTAATATCATCGCGAACATTAGTAATAGCTCTGTCCAGCTGTAGGCCAGTAAATATAGTAATTACAGGCACACTCATTGTGATTTACTCATGATTTACTGACACTGGATTCAAAACTGGTTTCATGATTCAAAGCTTTCTCACAGCAGAATATGTGGTCAAGGATGAGATTTCAGAAGCAGATTGTTTGCAAATTGCATCTGTCCTTATTGTGTATCCCAACCAAAAGCATTTGGCGATAAATTAGAAACCTTTGATCCTGAGTTTAAATGAAATCAGGCTCATTCTTCCACATGACGTGGCTCTTGTAATCATTCACCTCATGTTTCTCCTCATCCCTCTTGGCGACGCGGTAGTTCCCTCTGCTATTGTGAATGACAGCCCGTCAAAACCAGCCAGCACGTCAAAACGCGGCCACCGCAGGGTATTGTCAGATGGCGGTGGAAATCCCTGCCCGTTTCTGCCTCCCGACGTCTTCCAGAGAGTCCAGACTGTGGAGTCACAGGACAGCAGGAGAAAGTAAGGGAATGCATTCATCATCAGGACTATGAGGAAGCATAAACATTGACACTTTTTACAGAACACCAGGATAAAACACACTAAAGCAGTATAAAGGTCTTTAGTTTGTCATTTTGTAAATACTTTTTTCTACCTTCAACATGAACCTTAAATTAATTTCCATTTTTTCAACATGCTTGGAAAGATGAAATGGTGCAAGATCAGAATTTTTTTTACAATTGTTGTTTTTAGAAAGCAATTGTGTGTTTGTTATAGGGAATTGACGCCCATTGAAGAGGCCTCGCGCTTAAACCAGAAGTTGAAAGCTAGTTATGAAGCTCGTATGGCAAGGCTGCTTCCTGCTCAAGCCTACCAGAAGACATCTTTGGTTAGTGTGTGGCGGTGTGTTTGTGTGAGTGCATGCTTGCTAGTATGTTTCATATTTAGTCGTTATCCTACTGTATGTTTCAGCATTTGACCCATAAAGGGTTGTCACTCATTCTGAGATTACACATATTCTTAATGGCCATGGTGCATTTACCTGAAACACACAAATGCACATAATAATTGTAAATATTACTTATCTTATTATCGCTGTTTATTCAAAATATGACATAGCTTATTATCACTGTTTATTTGTTTCCCAGTTATCTCCAACACAATATATTTTTTTTGAACAGCTTAATAGGAATATTTCTGCTTAAGTGTATAACAAAATAACAGGATGGCAAGAAAGAAGAAAAAATACTTTAAATGCTTAAAAGACAGAACAATGTGATAATGGAGATTTTCCACTTTGTTCTATTACATTTCAAATAGCCTACTTTTTTCTTTTTTGTTATTGCAACAGTGTGTAGATATTGCTCTAAACAGTCTTATTGAAAACAATACAGAGTAGACATTACGGGTTCAATGACAGTCAAATGGATTGATTAGGAGCATTCAATGACAAATTGACAAGTTAATACGCTCAATGCATGACTCGCGGTGTTGATTGGTTGATGTTCCTATCTGACTGACAATGTGTTCGTAGTGTTTGAACGATGGTTTGAACATGTTCGACTTTGTTTGCCAATTTGAACCCACATCTAATTAGACGTCTACAATATAAACGTACGTTTGTTGTTCAACTGGATTGACGGACGGACAAGAGAGTCCATGCTGACAGAGACTGTGCATGTTGGGTTTGGAGCTGTTTGGAGCCATAGAACTATTGGGTCCTGCTTGCGCGAAACTTCGATCAGCTTTATAACGTCTCTGTGATATTTGTCATCTTTCCCCTTCGAGATATGGTGAAATAGAAGACGCGATAACATGATCATCAGTGTTCCCTAATCCCACGGAGTCACTGTCGCACGGGATTGTTCTAATATGATCATTTAGATACAGAAAATGTCTTGTCATAGTAGGCCTAGTAGCCAAACGAAGCTACGTTGTTACTGGAGGAAACTAAAGACGTTTGTGAAGGTAACGTGGATTTAATATTTACTCATTTATAGTTTGTGAACAAATGTTTCTTAATCGAATTAGCCAATTAATGTTACATAATTACATTTGAACATCTTGCAGTAGCCTGTTCACTACAACGGTATCCAGTTTGTCGACAACATGGAATAAGGCCAATCAAATCATCTGTAGAAAACCACGTATTATTAAATATAGGCTACTTTTATTATTCTATTGTGCAAAAGTACGTTAATACAAGGATAAAACGTGTTTTGAATAGGCTACTAAATTTTATATATTTTTTATTATTATTAATAATAATAATAATAATAATAATTAATAATATTTATTTATTTTATTTTTAAAGATTTTCTGCATTAATCATCTTATTTACTTATTAACAACTTTATCTTATAATGCTGCAACTATTGAGCATTATATAACTTATTCAAAAAACAAATCTGGTGTTCCTACATAGCCCAAGCTATTTAAAGGGGTACAAAGAAAATGACAAACAAAATGGTGCAGACTGCACCACACAAGAATATCTTACCCTGTGTTCAGGATGGTGGAACGTTTGCTACACATTCAACGAATGCTTATGGCACTGGACTGAACAACAGGTTACAAAACAGGGAGGAGTTGGGCTTTCCATCTATAGACTGTGGGTTGAACAACGTTTACATGGCAACAACCAGATATTTGTGTTTTAATGCTTTAGATTGTTGTGTTTCAGCATTTGCACAAGATGGGTGCATAGCGCACTGTTCCAATTTACCGTATTCACAAGGCAGCCATCTTCCTCTGAAGATGGCTCAGGGTTAACCTGACATGCCAGAGACATCGTTGTCACAAGGCCATCCAGACCGTACATTGAAACTGTTTGAATGACAGGTACTTTCAAAAAAATACTTTGCAGTTGATTGATGACTTCAGAGGAAGATGGCTGCCGTGTGAATAAGGTCTGTAATGTCTGTGTCATCATAGCCTGATCTCAGCAAAAACAATTGAGCTGAGAGCATAGTCGGGTGGAGCCCAGCTAGTGTCAACATATTCCAACTTTGAATTTCATAATATAATTAGGCGGCATACGTCGTTAAGGTGGAAAGGTGTAATAAAAGCGACATTTGGTACTAAATAGTGATGATGACAAATAAAAAAAACACCCAGGCAATTAAGTGGCTACACGTCACTGAGAAACACTCATTAAACGCAGCAAATGTCTTTGAAAGTAGTTCAAGAACGTTTCAAAAGTTTTTGAGGAAATTTGTCATTCAGTGAAAAAGTTATACTGTACGTTCAGTCTACTCAACGCACCCTTACCCTAGGCAATGCGTTTCCAGTGGGTAGGGCGGAGTTTTTGCAGGAGCACTCTGTGGCATTATAGGGAGTGTTATTGTTTTAACCATATATTAGGCTAAACATCCCTGAATCAACACTAAAAGGTGCACACTATTCTGTGCCTTTTTTAAAGTCAGAATATTTATACTATTTTAGACTCTACGTTTTTTGCATTTGTGTGTGTATTGCAACATTTCATCTGTAACTTTCCCTCTCTGTAACAGACACTCTCTCTTCAACGGCAGATGATGGAGAACCTCATCATCGCTAAAGCGAGGCAGGATGCTGTATCCTTTTGATTTGAGCGTTCAGGATATTGCTCATGACGTGTGTAATGTTCACCCAAGGTTGGCCAGTAGTATGAACGTTTTTGTTCGTTTTATTTTATTTTCCTCAACATTTCTCCTGCTGTTAGCTCCACAGAAAGATGGAGGAGAGAAGGCTCAGGCTGCAGGAAGAGGCTAATAGGTATGCACACTTGGTTGATGTCCCCAACAGGGCCTTAAGTTATTAAACCAGTAAAGTAGAGTCTGTTGTATGTGATACTTGATTACATTTTGGAAGGGGGTTAATTTACATGTCCCTGAGTGGCAGGTGTCCACGATGTCTCCTCGCTCAGCATTAAATGACTGGAATGAGTTGGACAGGTGGCTTTGTTGTGCTTTTTTTGTTCCATTCTCACTCTCGTTCATGCTAGCTGGAATGCCTTTTTAAAGATACAGTCAGTGATGGTTAGTCAAATTCAGCGAGCGTCTCATCACGGTCCCCGCCAGCTGCCCAAATATCAACATGCTTTCTCCAGAATGACTCGCTACCTTCTTTTTTTTTTTTTACATATAAAGGGGATGTTGGTTTATGTGTGTCACACCAGGAGGTTTGCGTCATCGGGGACAGAGACGTCTGAAGACCAGCAGCAGCGAGTTCTCTACACGAACGTCTTGGAGTACGAGCAAGACCACGTGGGTTTGAATCACTTCCTGAAAATCTACTAGCCCGGCTCCGCCGGACTATTGCTGTCAGATCAATTACTTTCCGCTGAGATTAGTCTGGAAACCCCCTGTTCCCAATCAGTGGGGGTTGGTGAGATGACGTTGAAGTCAAGCCTGTTTAGAAATGGTGGTAGAGCTAGATGAGAAGAAACAGTTGTAGCCAAGCCGATTGGTTCAGCGCTGTCCAATAGTTTCAGAATTAACCGGAGGTCTATGCCACGTAGGAGGAAACAACTACAAACACTTCCCAATAGAGTGTAACCACACCATATTCACATAGTGAACATGGTGTGGTTACACCAGGCTACAAATCTACCACAGTTCCACTAAACATAGGTTCATCACCGGAGGGTGTAGTGTACCTAAACATGAATATTACCTTGTGTTATATGGTCTGGTTACATTTTGATTTAACAGTAAACTCTAAAGTCTTTATTGGTTTGTTAATTTACTTACTTCAAATATTCAAGTTACTTTCCATAGTGAGTAATGTATTACGTATTCACATTTTTCATTACTATGTCTTTTATTGACACAAATGATATTGATTACAAATAGTTACTTTCCATAACGATAATATGTAACTGGTGTGTGTGTGTGTGGTTCCTGTAGGACTGGCCCAAGCATTGGAAAGCCAACCTCAGGGAGAATCCTGATGATATCACCCTGGTGTCAGGCCTGGTCTCATACCTGCTCAGGTACTGTAACTGCAGCTGTGTACAACTGTGAACGGTTCTATCAACATGTAGTACTCAGTACATGTTAGCAGTGATCCAATAGTGACTCTTTGGTGCATTTCTTCCATGTATGAATGAACAGGAAATTTTTGACATTTAAACACGTAAAGGTAATATCAGTCATTGCAAGCTAATTGTAAGATAATGCAATTTTTGCCAAATACCCGTATCTCCTTGCATTTTGCTGTCTTACTGTTCTCTGTGCATGTTTAAAAATAATCTGGTACTTCTACACAGCCCTGGCGCCATAAATAGGAGCATAAACAAAGTGGCGAACGGCGCTCGTATCAACAAAGCCGTAGCACTACACTTTGCTTCACAATGTATTTCAACATGTAATCCGCCGCCGCGGAGGACCGCGGAGTGATACTGTTTTGGTTTGAGCTCGAAGTTAGCCAGAATGACTCATCATCAACTTTATTATCAGACTCGGGGTCCATTAGAAAACCAACAAACACAGACAGCAATACAACACATACATCAAACATGTAAAAAAAATTATAAAAAGTGAACATTCCCACTTATTATACAAGGCAGTAATACCAGTGTTTCCACATAGCTGACTGGGTAACGTACAGTACTAAAACATGGATTTGACAAAAGCATGATTATAGAGTTTTGAGAATTGTCTAGCCTCCCAATAAATGTGTACATCAGTTTCCTCAGAAAGGCATGAAAAGTGTTGACTCTTACTTGGCAAAACAAGTCACTTGCACTACACCACCTAGGTCTCCTGAGTAATATCCTCATGCAGTCATTGTAGGCAACCTGAAGTTTACGTATGCTTGCCTTTTTATACAAGACCCATAAAGGGGAAGTATAAAAAACAGTGCAATAAGCTCTAAAGAGACTTATCTTAACCAACTTATCTTAACTTAGCCAACGTGTTAGCTTGAGCATATAAAGAGCGACATTGTCTATACATGTCATCAGACATTTTATCTGCTTAAACGTGCCCCAAATATTTAGTTTTAAGACTAACATCTAGCACTTGCCCAGACAGAGAGAATGTAGGAAAGTTAATCTTATGCTTAATCCTTATCTGCTTTTGTTCTACACATCATGACAACACTTTTTTAGCGTTGTATTTGACGTCATGTTTAACCCCATACTCGGCACATATGTTCAGCAGCTGTTGAAACCCAGCACTGCTAGGGGACACAACTGCCAGATCGTAAGATCATGACTGACCTTACCTGACAAGTTTTAAATGCATTTTACAAAATATTGTTTGGCTACACAGCAGGTCACAGGACATAAGACAAGGGGCGACTCTAATCTTGTTTGGGTTATATCCCATCAATACGAGAGCATTTGTTTTGAAGTCAGCAGTGTTTGCATGTGTGAACATGGTGTCTTGCTTTCTGATCATTTGGTCAAGAATGTCGCTACATGTTCTGCTGTTGTATCCTCAGCTGTGAGGACCATCCTGTAGTGAAGCTGTTGAGAACACACCAGTACAGAGTCTACAACCAGCTCTACCCCATCATCAGTAAAGGCCTTGGGCCTACAAGTCCTGCCTTGCGCCTCAGGCCGTCGCGTAGCGCACACAGCCTGTTCCTGCCAGGTACGACTGAATGGCACCAGTGTTTCTTCAGGGTGGCTTATGCTGTTCTCTCAGATAGAACGTTGAGTTAACAAGAGTTCTGCACCCTCAAATCAAACGCCTCCAAATCCCAGTACTGGGAACATTGGGGGAAAAGTGTTTTTGAAAGGAGTATATCCCAATCAGATGCTTCGAAGAGCAATTGCAGAGTAGACAAATTATCCCTGCTGAAATGAGGAGACATTCATTCATGTCTCCTTTAGTCCCTGTGTAGAATGCAGCATACTGCAAAACAGTGTTTTGCATGTGTAAAATCATCCTACATAAAAACATGAAGTAAAATAAATACGAATGCCGGGTTTCAGAAGTGTATTTTTTGCAAACCCCTCCAAACCGTGCATCATCTTCTTGTCAGTGGTTTCAATCCTATATGTTGGTCACAATGGGTTTTTTTTTTTTTCTCCGTTGATTACGCCCTGCATATTGCCGGTCAAAAAACAAAAGTCCAAAATAATTAAGGGTAGTTTCGGTTATTTCAAGTATTGTACAATGGATGACAAAATTATAGGTATGAATTTGAGGAGCGGGAAGCCAGCAACTGCGTGTCAAAAGGCTGTGCTGCAATCAGACACGCCTCTTCCTCCATCACACTTCCTTCTTACACAGTGCACCTGTAAACAAGTGTACATACTCTATAACCCGAAATGAAGTCTCATCAAATGACCCAAACACAGGTAGACTGGCTCTTGCAGATGTAGTGCAGTTTTCATGAGCACGAACGCATCTAATTACCATGTCAATAAATAACAAACCATGAAAACAAATTGCATGACATGGCACATTTAAAAACACGTAGAGGCTTACAGGCCAGGCCGCCTTCTGGGTGCATCTATGAGCCACATTTTTAATAGGAGTAGTAGTAGTAGTAATAAACTTTAGCTGCATGGCAATTTTTGTATTTGCCATGTCTTACTGTTAAAGGCTTTTTAGCCATGGGCCTGTAGACATTTTCCATAGCGTCCACACACCTGAGGTGCGTTCATTTTCAATGAACGCATCAATTGGCGAACAGTGGCGAACGTTCGTGACGAACATGTTTGCTTTGAACTTGAATTTTTAACGATTTGTGTAAACATTCCAAAAATATTAGATTTAAACAGTCACCCTTCATCCAGCTTCAACGTGTTCGCTGAGAACCACCTTCTCAAACCGCTTGCTTTTGTTCGCAAACAATTGCGACAAACACAATGCAAACGCAAAATTGTTAAAATATGTTTGCAAATGTTCGCTATGTTCGCCAATTCTGAACGCACCTCTGGTTTCCATTGAGCACCTCTCCTACAACATCCCATGCCATTGTTTTTCTGTGAATAAGAAACCACGTTGTCTCTCCACGCAGACTCCCACAAGACCCCGCCCCGACGCGTCTTTCCCGTGATTGGGCAGAGCCTTGGCTCCAGCCCGTCCCTGTCTCCCTGCCGTGACCCGGACCCCAGTGAGCAGGAGGAGCGGGTGCAGTCGTTCGACTGGGAGCGGGACAATTCCTTCGAGGACCTTGAGCATTTCCTCACCCAGCTAGACTGGGTGCCACCGTCCCACGGCGTCGAGCTCGCCGCGATGGACTCCACGGACGTGACCTTTGAACCCTTGCTGCGGGACGAGGACGTAAAGGCTCAGGAGGCCCAGGCTTTAAGGGAACACCTCAAGGCCATCGTCAAGGACATTCACATTGCTATTGGTGGGTTGTGTTTCATTGCTTATACTTTAAAGGTGGAGTCAGGCATTCTGGCTTTTGAACTCAAAACAAAAACAACTTTCCCTTCGATGGCATAAGAAGCGCTGCTCGCCACATTGGACACGCACTGCCAAGGCTAGGATAGTGTTGTGTGCGGTCTGCACCAGTTTGGTTGTTGTTATTTACGGAGCCAGGGCTGTGTAGGAACACCATGCAGACAGAACGGGAGGAGATGTATGCTGAAGTTAGCAAAAGGTGCATTAATTAACAATCGCTGACTCCATTTTTTTAACAGGCAGTATCCATTAACAATTGCTGACTCCACCTTTTAACAGGCAGGTTTAATTGTTTTGACTGTTGTTCAGCTAGTTGCTGTGAGTTGTGATCGTGTGTTTCAGATCAGTTGCTGTCTCTCTGTTTGCTGTCATTCGAGTGTCTGAACACAGCCACGTCTAAGGATCTGTGTGTCACCAGCATTGAAGAAGCCTTCTTTACGCCACTTTGGAGCCCCCTGCTGGTGTTGTTCAGGTATTCCACACAAACTCTCCTGCTATTGGAATCTGGAGAATTTAGGGGGGCGGGGCTACCTTGTCAGTCACGAAGAGCACATTCCAATTCAATTAGTAAAATTAAATAAAAACCCTAGTAGGAAGTCGGGTCAAGAGGAGAAGCTAGTTTTGACCATAGCCTTTCTGTCTATCGTGAGCTGTGTGTCGACATGTCACAATTAATATCACAACAGGGAAATGCAATCTAATTTGCATGATGTTTTTTGCCATTGAATGTTGCTACTGCTTTTTATCACTGTATGCAAGCTTGTTTTTAGCTTGCATAGCAGTGTGGTCATTCAAGATATTGTCATAGAAACATAATGCAGTGCTTTTCTAATGAAGCGTTGGGAAGAAGCGCTCCCCAGCATCCTGCCGGCGCTAAACTGCCAGATAAAGGCGCTATGTGGATACAGGGCCTTGCCTAGCCTCTGAGGGCATGTCCCGTTCTACCAAGGAAACAGCCTTCAGTTATTTCCCTGTTGGGGAACTGACTGAAGCACATTGTCTAATTGACCACAGGGTGGCAGCGGTGATCTATTTGGACTGCAGACTTACATTGAATAACAATATGTCTATACAGTACAAGTGGTATGTGCTGAAATTGATATTTCTTTGACTTGATTCAAGTCTGTAAATGTCAAACAAGATGGTTTATCTCAGGGGGTTTATCATACTCTGGGCCAAGGGCTTGTGTTATGTGTTGGTGTGTGTGTGGTATTATGTGCACGTGTGTGTATAGAATATACCTCATTATTGTGTGAATGTGTTAATGGTTTTTATACAAACTGCAGCATGTAGTCCAAGATGAATTTCCCTTTGGGGGTGATAAAGTAAAATGTAATCCAATTGAATTGCATGTAATCTAATCCATTGAATAAGAGCATATGGCGATGCCATTGTGTGTGGGGGTTCAGGCGTGTGCACCGCGGGAGAGAGCTGGCCTTTGAATGCAGTACGCAGCGTTACCATGACGCGTCGCCTGGAGACCTGGGCGTCCCACCCACGCTCTTCCCCAAGGACCCGAGCACAACCCCGGGCTCCTACCCCTATGAGTCAGCGGTGCAGGAGCTGAAACTCCTGTGTCAAGACTGCTGTCCGCAGAGGAAACTGGAGTGTATCGGTCAGTCTGGGGTGTGTGTGTGTGCCACCAAAAAAAAAACAAATAAACTAGTTTTGAATGGTCTTATCTTTTCATCTGACCCTTTCAGAGGGAAGGTGAACACTTTAGTACAGTATGTTGATGTGTAGTGTACAAAATGTAACACACATTATTTGTTGTTGTTTTTATTTATCGATTCGACATTTTGATATTTCAGGTACAATACCAATGCTTGCAACGAACATTTGTGCAATAGAAGTGCCACAAGCCCCATATAAAGTATCTATTTTGCAATTATCCTATGACTCTACAGTATTTTACCTGGTATCATGTGACCTATTATAATTAATAATGACCTTGTATTCCAGTTTAAATATATTTGAACAAAAAATCTTAATTTGGATTTCGGCAGACGTACACAATTTGGCACGACACCGCCCGTCACTTTCATCCAACAAACATCTGAAACGTATATGGTAAATTAAAAGCTGCTGTGTGACGGGATGCAATACAAACAAGGTATGGAACCGAATATGTCGTTTTATATTGAAGCATTTAGACATAATGGATAGTAAATGTAGTCAGTCAGAAACCCAGCGCAAACTACACCAACCTGAGGGAAACGCATCCGGCTCGAGCAATTAACGTGACCCAGCTGAGCTAAAAACATTCGATCTTTATCTTATTCGATATCTATTCTAATTGGATCATTTTTTTTTTTTTAACCCACCCTTAACAAATCTAGTTACTGCCCAACACTGGTTAACCTGTGATGTTTGTGTGTTGCAGTTCGCACACTTCGTCTGATCTGCGCCTGTGCTGAAGGATATAGAAGTCTCCAGGAAGCAGACGCACTGCACAGAACAGACGCAATGTAAGTGTGACGTCACGGCCCTGCTGTGTGACGTCACTCTTGTTACTGTCTTCAGAATGTGCTGACTCTTGTCTGTTTATGTGCAGCTATGTAGTGCTAGAAAGACTTCTCTCCCTCTCACACTGACCTGAAAAGACTTTGGAAAGACAAAACTGACACTCTCTCACATCTATAGACAATGTGTCAGTGCGTGTGTGTGTTGAGAAGCTTGTGTGAGGCCTATTTGTTAAAAAAAGACATAGATTTATCTTGTACATGGAGTCATGCGGAGGTGTTCCCCCCGCCGGCCTATCATATGCTAGCACTTTTCAAAACAAGCTGACACTCTGGTGTGTGCCCTCCTCGCCCCCATGATCGGTTGTTGACAATGTCTACTATTTACATGAGCCGAGACGAAAGACTTACGATAATATTAAACATGTTTGATTTTGTCGCAACGTCAAGATGAGAAAAAGACTGACGAGACGGCTCCAATTGCCAAACACCAAACGATGACGGGAGCGAGCTACGCTAGCGAGACTCTCGTGGTTTTATTCCGACATTGGAAATGTGTCTGCGACAGTTGTTGGGTGTCAGGCCGGCATTAGTCTAACACTGTGCACAGAAGTGGCTAATAATGGCCCTCGTTTACCAATCAATGTCTGTAAAAGGGTAAGAACTTCTCCTGACCTGATTCATTATTAAGTGCACAGCATCAAGTACAGCTGTGTAAAACGAGACCATATACCACTGGTCTTTTTTATTTGATATAATATTTTTTTAAACACAATTTACCTATGATGCGCACTAAAGTATTCGGGTGTGTCCATTTTGTTTGCCCATACAAAACCTATTGCGATTAAATCGCGACGTGTGTGTGTGTGTGTGAGATGGGATGTGTAGCTACAAACCATCATTTACAGAGTCGGCTGCGTAGCAACACCTGAAAATCTTTTCAGCAGACACACAGAACAGACAGCTAGCGGACTAGCAAGGAGATATTCGCTGTGTTAGCTTACAGTCGCTGACTGCACCTTTATTAAACAGCATACTTTAGAGGCCGACACACAAACGCGTCCCATCCTGCCTCCATAGTGTCGGGGGGGGGGGGGGTTGCCTACATGTTCCTCTTCCTGGCCTGAATCCTGAATCGGGGTCTCCATGTCTGCGTTTGAGTATGCGCCCGAGGTCGTGAAAGTCACACGCAGGACACAGGACACATTAGCAACTGCCACCAGCATTTTATAAGACTCCTGCTGCACACACACACACACACACACACTCTGCAGGAGCTGGTGCGTAATGCACATTTCTTTCCCAGGATATCTCACCCGCTTCCCCTCTCAGTAATAATTTTGGAGGGGCGTTCAGGCCACTGTCTCCTGTTCCATATCTGTCAAGGCATTACTGTAAAAAATAAAAAATTGTGACATCAAAAAAAAAGAAGATACTACATTTATTACCTGGGATTGATTTGTATTCCTTAGCTCATTGGTTAAAATGCAAAGTGTGCGTGGGCACGCATGCGAACGTCAAATTTAGAAATAATGTCCACCGGATTCAGGTTTGTGATTTAGATCTGACAGATTTCCTCTGAGGGGCCCCTTATATATTATTCTCCCCTGGTCGTGTTGACTGGGTGCCCAGCCCTGATTGGTGGATGCTCCTTGTCGTAGTGAGCTTGTTTTGACATGTTCTGCAGGCCGATCTGCAAGACGTTTAGCTGGGTGGTCTTGCTGCTTCACTTCGGCTACCTTGACAACCTGCATTGACCCCCGCACCACCCCTGCTAATATGAGGTTTATAGAGTATTATATTTAAAGTTGTGTATTTCCTTGTTGGCTGCTTATCTGCCAAAGGTGACTTTGGACATTATAATTAGTTTAGCCACCTGATTTACATTATCCGCATCATCAAGGGAACCGTATGGCTTAAGCCATTCTTGGCTTTTTTCATGTTAGCTTTGTATTAATGCGTTTGATGGTGTTGTGCTATTCTGGACGGTCTTCAAGGTGTGTGTGTGTGGGGGGGGAAGCGGTCCAGCTGCCTCTCACAAAAAGGTTGTATGTGACATTACAGTCAGTGTGAGAGAGATGACCAGGCATACGTAGTTACAGCTGTGTAAAGGGATCAAACGCCAATCTAAGAAACCAACCTAAGATTATTGAAATAGTAAGTCAGAATTGCCCTGTTATTGCAGATACTGATGCTATAATGCAACTGAACGTTGTGAAGTGCCTTCAGGATAAAACTGCTGTAATATTTCACAGCTGAGGCATATATTTAGTAAGGCTTTAATGCAACCAGTGGCACCTGCCAGTTAAACTGTTTTCCTATGTTGATGTGAGGTTTGGTCTGGGGGCGGGGTAATTTTAGCGATGTGAGTTTTACAGCCTATTGATGTTTTGATGGTTTCGCGTGTGGCTACTTTCCCTAAGCCATGTAAGTATGGGTTGGTCTTCTGTCTGTGCAAGGAAGCAGAAAGTGGAAAATAAATCTTCTGAGCTGAAATCTGCATTCACCACGTTGTCACTTTGTTGGAATGTGGAAAAGCCCGTTTTCCGTGCGAGGGGATTGTTTGTGTTAAGTCCACATTTTTCTTTCTATATTTTTTTATTTTTCATTTCTTTTGCGGGTACAGGGTTGCGATTACGTGTCAGCACCGCCTCTTTTGTTACACGAGCCGGTGTTCCCAGCTCCGACCTGCTAAGTGCCGTATTGGGTTGCATGATGCCAGGTCAGTGTCAGGCCAACGGTCTTCTCTTCTCACGCGAGCTAGCGGGCCAGCGGACGACCTGCGTGTCACGCTAGTATACAAACGGTCCCCTCTGCACCCGGGGAGAATGCTGTTAGGATGCCATCATCATTATAATCAGCCCTCCCAACGGTCACTGTATCGAGTCAATCTCTTAACACGCATCCCGTGTAAAGATCTGTGTTTGATTTAGTTTCCTGTGAGACCCCTTCCCTCACTGGAGACGGATGCGTCATCAAGCCGTGTACAGGTCTACAGTCCCACTGCTCTGCCTGGATTATACCTGGTTTCATATTTAAATAATATAACCAGGCCGCTTAAATTGAGCATAGCATGAGTTCAGGCAGGCCAAGAAGCTTAGCCTAGATTATCAGAGGCTCTCAACCAGCTGACCGCTGATTGCTGCTTCATGTGCAGAATTGCCCAGGGTACCTTATTTAAGATGATGCTTGGGTGGTCTTTTGCTGAACAGAGTCATGCCACCAAATATAATTAACTGTAATTAAAATAAAATGCTTATTTTGACAATAGTCATTCTATCTGACCTGGCGGAGTTTCAAACCGAAACGCTTGTGCAATGCTGGCTTTGGCCACAAGGGGGATTCGTCACAGGAACTGAAGAGTGCCTAACATTCTCCTCTCCTCTGCCTCTGGCCTGGCAGCGGGGCTGACGACCTGCTGCCCATCCTCTCCTATGTGGCTCTGCGGAGCGAGTGTCCTCAGCTGGTGTCCGAGTGCGCAGCGCTGGAGGAGTTCATCCACGAAGGGTGAGTGCACAGAGAAGCCACTGTGTTGGATGTCATATTGTACCGGATCCCCCGTGTGTGTGTGTGTGTGTGTGTGTAAAATGGACAAACCTCCATGACGTCACCATAGGTTTTCTCAAGAACGCGCTTGAAGCTCGAGCTGTGCTTGTTCTGGCCGGCTCTGGCCTTCGCCATCTATTCAGTACCCAGCTCGGCCTGTAACTGCCCCCTGTCCATTCTAATCCATCATCTAGAAACGCACGCATGGCTTTACGCAGCCATTCTGGGGTCCATCGGTCCAAGCCTCTAGCGCCACCATCGAGTCAAAGATGTAATTTTCACATTTCAACACAGCCATGATTTTTGTATGTTTGTATGGGATGGTTTTGTATATGACTTGCTGCTGCCTAGCTTGGCCTGGTGTCTTCCTGGTTATATGAAGGTTTAAATAATAATAAATAAAATAAAGGCGCCACAGAAGACCGCCACACGCTGTCGTAAAACGCTTGGCACACCGGCCAAGGAATTCTGGGTTACTGTATGTGGGGATCTGGTTTTCCCCACCCCATTAAAAATCCAAATAAAAGTTCCTGTCAGTGTTTGTCCAGGTCTGCGGTGCCGAGCGTTTTATGGCGACGAGCGAGCGGCGGCCGGCGTTCACACGCGATGACACCGCTCTCGCTGGTCACAGCCCTGCTACACGCACGTGGCCCCTGCTGCACGCTTGTAACCATGGCAGCACGGCCACACAATTGGCAACACGGAGCTCTTGCAGTGTGCAAACTGGGACAAAGACCACATGGGGGAGCGTTATCTTTTTCTCTTCGTTTCTCTCCCTTCATACCAGCCCTCCGCATTTAGCTGAGGCTGCTATCGTGCCTTGTCCGTGTTAACGAGGGATGTTTTTTCTCCAGCCCTAGTCTCTCCTCACTGAGCACAGACGACGTCCGTGTTGTTACCATCCGTATGGCAACCTCTGTCAGCTCAATCTGAACTGCTGAAATGAGCCATTTAGCATCTTAATAAATCCATATGTATATAGGTAAAACATAGGAATACATCAATTAAACCCCTAATGTAGTTTGAAATGCAGAATTCTTCATGTATCAGTAAGGATTTTTCCATAACTCTCTCTGATCTGCATTCAGTTATATTACAGTTTATCAACTGGAACCCACAATCTCTGTGGAATGTCAATTGTGGCTGCGTCATGTAACGATTGACTCTGTTGTGTTGAAAGTTTGGCTGCTCAGTCATCTTTTGTCGGCCCGGCTAGTCTAAATTGACTTATTTCTCAGCCTTTAGCCAGCTTTATTGAGTAATCTTAACTTCATCTCTTACTTCTGTCTCTGTCTGTCTGCCTGCCTGCCTAACAACCTGTCTGTCTTCCAGCTACCTGATCGGAGAGGAAGGCTACTGTCTAACCTCCATGCAGAGTGCTCTGGCGTACATCGAGTCTCTCCACCTCCGCACAGCTAAGCTCACCTCGCCCTGGTAAGATAAATCAACATCATCATCGTATTGAATATAGACTTAAAACGGAATTCTAGCCATTTTGTTCAACAAGATTCTGTTATCAATTGTGCCCGGTTTGGTCTAGTGGCAGTAGAATTAACTTAAACAATGTTGTTTCTAAAAATGCAAGGGAGATTTTTAAATATTTATTTTGTATCACTAAGCAACCGCCCAACCAAACGTCATAAGTTTATGTTGCCCTCAAAAGCTAATTTGGATCTAACCAAAACCATGTTGTGAGAAGGCATTGTTATAAATTGGGGAAAAACGGGCTCATTAATGTCAACTTGTCTTGTTGTTAGCACTACAGTGTAGATGAGTGCGTTTGCCAGTAGTGCTGCTGACCTAAGACGGCAAGATTGTGTAAGATATTGTACAAAGAGAGCAGTAGTAAGTAGACCATCTCGGGTCAAGGCTAGTCTGCTGCGGCGCAGCAGGGGTCCAAAACTGTGTTCTGACTCAGCCCAGCACCACAACAAAAGGGACTGTGTGTGTACAACACGGGACGTCCTCAACTGGCCTTTTCCCACCACTCCCTATGACAAAACGATTCAACGTCAGTTAAGCGTTTGGCCCAGTGGAGAGCCAGACCCCCTAAGAACTGTCACTCTGATGCTCGAACATGAGGCTGAGATGATGATGTACTTTAGTAACTGGTCTAGTTTAGCAGATTACAGGGAAGCGATTGTTGCACATTATTGGCTTATTAAAATGTTTTATGGTTATTAAACATTTGGTTAATCATTGGATTACTGCAGTTATTTAAATAAATCGCTTAGAATCTGTAATAGAATATACCATTAAGAAACTGTAGTGCTCAAAAGGTATGTTTTAATGAATATATAGAATCTCCAGGGTTAATGGGTTTTAATGTGCAGATCTATTTTGAGTTGGCGTTTTTTGGGATTTATGGAAAATCACTGTTCCAAGCAGATTTCCCGATACAGACCTATCTTGCTGTCAGCATGAACTGAACTAGTTATTTGACCATGTCCCAAAAATGTTTTGATTGGAGTGTTTCACTAGATTCACTAGTCCCAATATTAGGCTCTCACTAGCTAGTGACTTTTTATGGTTATCCTCTGGTGATGCTGAATAAAGTGACTTGCTTTCTAGGACGGAGAAATAATGTCTTACCCCAAATATGGTCCCACATATTCACTGCTCTGCGGCCTGGAGAGAGAGAGAGAGAGATGGCACCTTTCTGCATGAATATATATATTACATTTTACACTGGACAAAACCTTTTCCATAATGAGCTCAAATGTGAACGGACCTAAGATTTCAACTGTACCTCTCCTTTATGGGTAACACAGCATTTATAAATGACACATTACAACGTCATGTTGGCAAGAATGCATGTACTAAAATCCTTAAGGTATCTGTAGTATGTAATGGACATTGTTTGCATTTATTCATATCTGGGGAAACCTGGAAACAGCCTGCAATATATGGTACATACAGCTGTATTACAATCTTAAGACAGTCTTAAGATTCAAGGTCTCCATGGGGGTGCGTGGGTTGGTGTCTGTTTGTCTGTCTGTGTGCTAGCCAGACTGAGACAGAATGATTAATATAGTGTGCATGGCTTTCATACATTTGTGAAGCCCTCTGTTTTTACAATGGGGGGCAATAGAGCCAGCAGAGAGATGTTCTGCAAGTTTATTTGTGTGCACGTATGTATACACACTTTCTGGTAGACTGACCAGCCAAAACGAATGTACAAAATTGAATTGGAATGATGTTTGTCTTTATGCACTTTAGGATTGTTTTGTAGGGTTGAGATCTCACACACACATGCGCGCACACACACAGTTGAGCTGAGGTGCTTCCTCTACTGATAACGTGACTGATTTGAAGTTTGGCTGGTCTGTCTGCCTTCTAACTTAAAGGGAGACGTGTTGATTGTGTCATTATGCCTATGTATGTTTTGAAACCGTGGTAGGAGATTGTTTGAGCCTACGAGAGTTGTAAAGGGGTTGAAGAGAGCTGGGCGCGCTCTCGGAGTTTAAGCACAAATTTGTGTTGTTGAAAATGTTCTCTGTGTAGAAGAATCCCTGCAATTGTTTTGCATTTTCCTTTAACTTTATTTTTTTTATTTTATGCACAGCCCATTAACGTCTAAAATATTTGAGGGACAAATGTCTTGTGCGTGGATTAGGAACCGGCATGTCCCTAATGAAATAAGTGCCTTTTCAAAGGCTAGTTCCTACCCACATAATGTGATGTTAATATAAAGTGATACTACTGCTATAATTTTACTATACTACTGTATTCTGCTCTAAATAATGACTATCTTAATAAAAAGGCAATGGAAGACGTGATGAAATTACATATTTGTATTTATATTTTTGTGTCATTGCTTTCAGAAACTTTGAATGTATGTTGTTAGATTAAGATGTTATGCTATGTGGATGACTGCGATGTAAATGACTGAGCAAGAGTCAATAAAGAGAACTATATAATGTTTGAGACTTGTCTTATCATTAAATTCATTAGCTGGTGATGGTCTCGCAGAGCCAGCCTTGCATAAAGTAAAGCGTCAAGATCCGCCTACTTTACAGGAGTGGTATTTTGATTTGCATGCACATAAACCAACTAAAATACATAACTCAATGACAGAGTTGGACGTTAAACGTATACAGAGGAATTTGTTAAGGAACCAACAGGTATTCATGTGTTGTTCTGTTAGATAAGTAGGCTACTGTTAGTGCTAGTACAACTGATATTGATAAACTAGGCTACCGCACTAGCGTTTCACTGGATTTACAGGTACAGACTTTGTGACAATACTAACAGCCAATGGAAATGTACTTATTAGCTTCAGAAAGTGCTGTTGCGCTTACAGGGGTCTATGCATCAGATGTTCAGCACAGAGTTGCTTATGTGACGTAGTGCTAAAGCCTCGGAATAATTTTGAATGTGTCCGAGTAGTACTGAACTTTCCAATCAGCGTCGTGTTTATAGCTGCACAGGCATGGTTTAGGTGTACCGACCATGGTGCCGACTGCGAAAACAACCAGATGTTTCATCCAATCAACAGCCATTCACAAATAGTTTCAATGTAGGCTCACCAGATGGACTTGTGACAACAATTCCTCTGGCATGTCAGGTTAATATCGAGGCTATGTGGCCCAATAGTTATTCCACCAAGTAAAGGCCTAAGTGGCCAACTTCATTGCAATAGCAAAATTAAATATCTCTTTCCAACAACAGCTGTTGTTGGTTTTATTCTTCGTCTAACAATAACTAGTTTTGTTTGTGTGTGTGTGTGTCAGTCCGTTTTACCTCAAACACGGGACACACCCTGGGATCGCTTTGCGTGACTTGAGCGCTCTGACTCATAAACGCTCCTGCGACCTCAGATCTGGTGCCTGACACAAGACCAACCTCTGGAGTTTTAACGCGATCCGTGCAGGATCCAGGCGGCTGTTGGCCAACAACTGCACAGTAGTGTGGCCGCTGCTTCTCACGCTATGACACCCCACCATCTCTCGCTGACTGTGATTTGTCTTGAGCCTGTTTATGTGAGGAGACCTGGTGAATGTGGCCAGTTCTGTGGTCTCCCTGCAGACTCACAAACAGTTGTCTCACATAGCCAGCCTTTACTTACGTAAGGTTTGGCACACAGCGCTGGTTAACTACGTCAAGATCTGCTTACTTGACAAGAGAGGTATTTTGATTGATTGACATGCACAATTGTAAAGAGTTGCTTATGTGATGTAGTGCTAATGGACGGCAGAGGCTGAGACTGCACAAACAGTTGAGTGGGACCCTATACCAAGGGATTTGTCTGTCAGTCAACACCACGCCTTTATATTCATATCATAATCGTATACAAGGATGTGCAGTACATCTTCAGTGCTATGTGCTAGTAATACAGCACAGTAATACAGCTTTCTCTCACCACCTATTTTCAAATAAACACTATCTGGCAAGTCCTGACTTTATAAACCTAGAATGATGCATTAATGATTCACTTCAGAATGATGAAATAGTCTGTCTATAATGATTTGGGATGGGCTCAGTGTCCAACTCAGATGTAATCTGTGGGTACAGTAGTCAGTCTAGTGGTTGGGGTGGTTTACTCACCTGAGAGGTTATAGGTTTGACCCTGTAAGCATCCTTGAGCAAGATGTCATAAACCCCTTCTTATTAATGCTTCTTTAGTTTGACCCTATACTTGCCAGTTACGGAAAGTTATTGTGTGAATTAAGCCAAATATCCCCCAATATCATGTTGAATTAATTTAACTGTAATATTTACTTTAGTATTGGACTAGTCTTTGGACTAGATTTACGGTCTGTGGCCGTAAAACAAAATATATTTTTTTAACTTTATGAAATTCTATGCTCTTTCTTTTATTCTTATGTGTGTGTGTGTGTGTGTGTGTTAATGATAATATAAAGGCCATTGAACAAAGGGAGCTCTAGTATATTATTTAGCTGTTTATTGTAATTCTGCCTAATTGGGTGATGGACAACATCTCAGACAGATCCTTGTAAGACCCTTCTCTGTCAGCTTGCATGAACATGGCTAAATAAATAAGACAGACTTGGACAACTTTATTGGCATGACACAATTTTAAATTATGTTCCAAAGGAAAAACTCCTAAAATAAAGTTACAAATTCCAGATACGCTCTGTTTATACTTTATTGCCTTCTATTAGTGATCCAATGCCTCTACATTATGAATTAAATACTTAATGTTACTTAATGTTTATATATTATTAGATTATATATAAATTAATTAGAATGTCAGATTATTGCTGTAAACATGGCTATACTGACAAAGAGACCACCATGATGAGTATAATTTTTTTTTTAAATCAATTTTGCTTATGCATAATCTTCAGTACAACCCACCCCTTCTCTGTGTCCCTGTCAAATTATTCTCTAGTCAGTGGGTCAGTAGTGTACCGTACTGATCAAAATACACTGGGCAGGTTGAAAACCAACCTGTCCTGAGCTCAGAATTCAACTAAATGAATCCATGTTGTCTGTTGTAGTAGAAAGGGGCCTATACGTTATACACACTGTATCTTAATTTTGGCCACAACAGATGTAACACTGTGCATTAAAGGAAAACGTGTATATAATAATGAGAGCTACATATGTCACATATATTGAACAGGTGAACAGTACACATTTTGAGATGAAAGATAATTCTATGAGAAACACACACACGCAACATAAACAATAACAGAGGGAACAATACTACGAGTAACCGACGTCAGTAGACCAAGCAGAACAACAGGGTTCGGCATTTTTTCACACAGAACAAGCATAGGTTCCCATGGCAACATGGTCGTTCTCTTTACAAGCTGAGAACCGATTTCAAGTCCGCGGCACAGTTGATGGTGAAGACCGTGTGCGACTTGCTTCCTCTCTCCACCAGGGCGGCGACAGCCTCGCCCAGGTCCAGGTGGTTTATGAACCCAGGGGACATTCGCTCCGGAGGGGCCACGCCTGCATTGATCTTCACCTAGCAGGACAATAGGGAGGGAAGGAAGGAAGGAATAGAAATGCCAATAGAAGAAATTAAAATGGAAAATTGCAGCAGAAGTAAACAAGGTTGAATGGGAGAAGAGGTGATAATCATTTAAAGAAATAACTTTAAAAAAGGTCTAGTCAGCGATCCAGGAGACAGCTTGGCTACACTATAGGGCTGCTACCCAGCATCTATACACCTCACCTGGTTGAGCTTGCAGGGCACATCAGGGTACTCTTCTCTCAACACCTGGCAGAAGGCCAGCATGCTGGCAGCACCCACCGTCAGAAAGCCAGTCCCGGGCATCAACAGCTTCTCTCCGGCGCCCCCTGTGGCCAGGAGCAGGACTCCATTTAAAGTGGTGCGCTATATATATATATATATATACATATGTGTATAT
>JAODUK010000272.1:0-13877 GCA_027564635.1 Typhlichthys eigenmanni | reverse complement strand
GTACAGTATATGTTATGTGTTAATTTACCGTGAAGTAAAGAACCTGGGTGAACATCCTCTAAGTGTTGTGATTCCATCATTTTTGCCAGGGGTTGTATAATAGATACTATTATCTATTATATTAGTTACTAGTATCTATTAGTTATTAGTAACTATTGGAATAGTAACTATTGGAATAGATACTATTGGAATAGATACTAGTAACTATTATAATAGATACTAGTAACTATTGGAACAGACACTAGTATCTATTATAATAGATACTAGTATATGTTACTAGTAACTATTGGAATAGATACTAGTATCTAAAGAATAGTAGTATCTAATAAGTACATACTAGTAAGTCTTGGAGAATAAATGTCAAAACAGCTTGTCATAGAGCACAGCATGCTTGCAAGTACGGCCGTTGTGTCTAAAAACACAGACTGCTCTGCCCCGGTCCATGATGCACACAACGACTACTTTAACATCCCTGGACTGGAATCCAGCAGGGCTGCCGCAGTGGTGCTTCTAAAACCCATTCATTGCAGGGAGCACATCATAGCGGTAGTAAGGCCTATTGCAGCGTAGGTGTTGTCGTGGACGTCCTTTTCTATTCATTCCAGCCTGTGAAGCCATGTGTTTGAGTGATAACATGTCACCCTGTGAGGGGTCTGTGTTGAATCTGTGATGCTTCTTCACCTCAGGATGTCTGTTCTGGGAAATGAAAGAGACCGTCCTCCTCACAAGATATGCAATTGTTCCCATTCAGCAGCACAAACCAATTTACTCACTAATATGAGGCACTGTGGGCCCTGGTTCTGTCTCTGTGTGTGTGTGGTGGTGGTGGGGGTGGGGGGGTAGCGGGGTCTTTGTCTTTGAAATGTCTGCTTCATTGAACTCTGAAGAATTTGTATTGCCTTCCCCTGTGCTGTTGTTCCAGTGGCCAAACATTGGTCATGCGAAGTGTTCTCAGCCATGCTGACAACAGAATTATGAGAAATATCCTTCATTCTCGGTGGATTGAGGGTGTGACAGACTTCACTGAGCTGCTCTCTTGCTTCCTACAGATATACATTTGACACAAACATCCAGCACCAATAAGCCCATGCACAACAGCGAATTAAGAGCCTTCATTGATACAAACGAAGATATGGACTATAGGCTTACAGCATTTGCAAATCCAAATGTGTTACATAAAGACAGAAGCCAGACAGCGGCGGCATCATTATCCCACGCAAACACAGTTCTCAGACACTGCATGCAGTTCACAGTTCACACTAACAAGTGCTTTGCTCAGTCTAGAATCGTTTTGCCTACTGTCTCCCAAGAGCGTCGGGACGCGACACAATTTCTCAATATATAGCCTACAGGAAAACGTGTGCGTCACCCGTTATTTATATAGTTCCATGGCGTCACCAAGCAATATAGAGATAGCGACTTACCATTTGGTGATCAGGCCTATTTGGAATTTCGCTTCAATCTTGAATTGAACATTGAAAACTTGGAAAATTGCCAGGGTAGCAAACATGCCATTTCCCAAAGTCTACCGTACTTGCAGTTGCATTTTATCTGACTACATCGAAACTCTAGACTATGTTATTATTTGGTATTCATAGTCTTCTATAATGTGGACCTTGTCATTATTAGATTAATTAAACATGATATCTATTACATTAAATTGTGAGTGATTATTTACGATAACACTGCAACTGAATTGCCCAGAATGCTTAGCCAATCACGTGGCACTTAACTAGTTTCTCCACCCAGTAATTACCTAGGTACACTTTTGACTGAGTATAGGAATATATTTCAAAATATGCAGGTGCGATATACTCGTATTTAATTTTAAATATATGTTTTGGATCTGATCCGATTAAATTCAATGAGAATAATGAAGTGACTTATGTGTATGCGTAACGTCTTATTTATTCCTAAAGTTTGTCTATGACATTTTTCTACTTAGGCCTACAAGTCACTCTAGACTCTAGAGAACCAGCATCTCAAACCAGAACATATGCTTTGTGGAATAATCCATGTTCCTGCACAGCATGGCTTTGTTTGCAACACAAACAAAGTGGTGCAGACCGCACCACACAACTGAATCCCAGCCTTGGCAATGTGTTTACAATGTGTGTGTGTGTGGTTGTGGCGCTTCTGAGAGAGCACCCTATGGTGCTGAAGGGAGATGTGTTGCCGTGATCGAGTTCACATAACAACAAGCGTTCTCCAGAATGACTGAGTACACCTTTAAGGAGAAATGTTGTTCGTTTATTGGCAGCTAGTTTTTTAAAACTATTTGTTCGATCCCCAACAAGCTTGGCTGGCATTCCTGTAAACTTCCTTGAGCATGATGTCTAACCTGGCTCTGTAATACTTAGTAGTTGTACTTATCACTGTAAGTCACCGGATATAAGCATTGTAGTTATTGTAATAATAATACAAATAATAATAATTATTATTATTATTATACATTTTATTTTTGGACACCACAAGGACATCTGACGCTGACAATGCCACAACTCAGGCTGTGCTGTTAAATGCTGAACCACACGGTGGACAAACATTGTCATGACATAATTAACATAGACCGCCTGTGGCCATGCGTCACTTTGGCATGCAGAGGATATTTCTTTGGATGGCGTTTGAAAGATCTATCCAGAGAGCATCCATTGATATGCAAAGAAGCAAGGAACTGGTGGTTGAAGGAAATAGAGAGTGAAAGATTAGTGACGATCATATACAGCGAGATAAATGCAATGCTAATCATCAACTTGTTTTACCCAAAAAAGTTTATTTGATTAACTCTAACATTATTTTTTTAAGTTGATGTAGTGTGTGTGCGTGTGTGTGCATGTGTGTGTGTGTGTGTGTGTGTGTGCGTGTGTGTGTGTGTGTGTGAAACATGACTGTGCGTGGGCTTCTGTGGAAGCAGGCAGAGGTCGCTTGGGGCTGGTGGCGACTCTCGGCTTCTCTGCAGATCCACAATAATAATAAATAAACACACACACACATAATAAAGACCGTGTGTGGAGTCAAACACAGTGTGATGCACTACGTGCTCTGTGAAGGATGGAGGAAATGCATTATCCGCATAGACAGGCGACGCACGTACACATGCACGCTAAAGCCATACGTAGAGCATGACAACAACACCAACACACACACACACACACACACACACACACACACACACACAAAGACATAGCCTACACAGTATAGCGTGTATACTTCACACACAACCAAAGAAAAGGAGAGATTGATGAGGGGGAGAGAGAGAGGTGGGGGAGGAGACAGTGGGGAGAGAGAGAGGGAGGGAGAGAGAGAGAGGTGGAGGGAGAGAGAGCTGGGAGAGGGTAAAGAGAGGGAGGAATGCCCCAAAGCACGCTCATCTATGTAAAGCCTGTAAAGATTAAAGAAACATAATTAGTTTCCCCTCTGCTCTCTCGCTGGCGTAGGGGAGAACCCACCGGCCCGCCGCCGGGAGGGGCATGGAGGGGCAGGGGGAGGGGAGGGGGAGGGCACACGCAGGCGGTCTAACGTCAGCGGGCTTTAATTGTTCAGCCATGGAAGAAAGGCTCGTCGTCGTCGTATGCCACAAGTGTCGGGAGCGCTTGCCGAGTGGCGGCGGAGGGGGCGGTTGAGAAACACAAGCTGCATTGGGGAAGAAATACAGACCAGGGGAAGTAATAAACCTGTGTTTAATCATACATCCGTCCTTCATTCGCCAAGCTGCGTTACGTTTATTAAAGGTTTAAATATAGCCTACTCCTCGATGTGCGTTATAGCGCGCCTCGCAGAACCCCTACATTTTCCATCCCACTTTAGAGGGACTTGGGGGAGGGGTAGAGAAGCGTGAACGCAAGCTTAGTACATAAAAGGTGAGGGTGATGTCATCACAAAGAGACTGGACATATGCATATAATATATGTTTTTCCAGTCTCTTTGTTCAGCAGGTGCAGGTGGATCATGAGATCTCAGAGTTTCAAACCAAAACAACAATGTTTTTGTAATGCTAGTTTCAGCCACTAGGGCTATTCTGGACACAATTTAGGAAGTGTTG
Organism: Typhlichthys eigenmanni; assembly: GCA_027564635.1. Classification (NCBI taxonomy): domain Eukaryota; kingdom Metazoa; phylum Chordata; class Actinopteri; order Percopsiformes; family Amblyopsidae; genus Typhlichthys; species Typhlichthys eigenmanni. The sequence continues at coordinate 9,835 of JAODUK010000272.1, read as the reverse complement.
CTTTTAATGACTTGTCTGCGTTCCAGTAAGGAAGCCACATCAAAACACAATTGTGCCAAGCAAGGCCACATAGCATGAATAAAATATGGGAGCTCTGAAATGACATTTGTGTAATAGAGTTGTCTATGTTACAGGCTGTGTGTGTGTGTGTGTTCATGCATCTTATAAAGGACAACCATTGAATACATCAGATGCAGGTCAACGCTAGACATGTCGCTGTGTGTTCTTAAACTCTGCTCATTTTGTGAATCTCCTACAAACTCAGCTAGAAGATGGTTGGCAAGGTCAACCGGGTTGCAGCCATTGGAAGGGACCAAACCACTGAGAACACACACTGAATGGCACAAAGTCTCCTTGAGCGCATCTACAGATGCAGAGAAGTCTAGCCTGCATGCGCCTGCTAGCCCATGTGTTGTGCATTTTGCTAAAAAGGCAGGTCAGCCCTTTTCCATGGGGCTAAGACAGTGAACAGTGCTTCCTAATAATAAGGTTTATTGGGCCAGGCTGTGGAGGGCCCGTGTTTGAATGTTTCCATTTTAAACCTATCATTAGGACTCGCTCTCACCACATTTACTATCTCACAGCAGAGCACGTGTCTCAGCGTCACTCTTTCCAAGCATGACCATGTGACACTGGGCTTACTTTTAACAGGCAGGAGAAGGAGAAAGAGGAGAAGATGATGTGGAAGGGGAAGGCATTGTTTTGAAGGTGAATAACTCCTGTTTGTTCTACTCAGTACTGACGTAGAAGAAAGTGTTAGTTTGAAATGTAGTTGTTTGAATTTGGCAGCTAAGATAGAGTAAGTTAGGACCGGTTTATGCTACTACCATTACACCATGAGTCCAGTGAGGGACATTTTAATGTGGAACAACAGGTGAGTATATAATAGACATTATATATAATATAATGTTCTGAAATAATATAAACTCAAGATCGGAAACGGTGTAGTAAAAGATCAAATTGTAATTAATATAATAAAAAGATGAATAAGTTATGATTCCCTACCAATCGTCCTTTGTTTGAAGAATGTCATACAAGGCAGGTATTTATCTAGAGACTCTCTAGGCTGAAGTTGCTTTAGACAGATAAGAATTAGGTCGCTCTGATAATTCTGTTGCCTCCAAGCCTGTGTGACTAGAGGCATCAAAATGCATTACAGTACAATACAATCACTGTTTGAAACAACAATGGAATAGGATATGAGAGGAGAAACAGGCAAAAGATCAATGTACCATTTTTATTGGACTTACATAAGAAATACTTAAAAAAACATGAAGTAGCACCATTACTTAAGTTTGACTTTTTATCATGTAGAACTTTAAATGTCAGAAAAATAAAACTCTTGATACATTTTCAAATCTTGTCTCAGCAAATATAATATTAGTATTTGACCATGAGGTTAAAGGCCATTTATCATAAAATAAAATATACTTTGTTCTTAAACTTTGCTCAATAAAGTACATTTACGCTCAAGTAACTTTACCTACATATACATAAACAAGTGGTAAACAAATGTATTAAAATAGAAATACTAAACTATAGTGGTGCAACAGAGTAATTCCCACTGGAATCTAATTCATACAAATTTTTAGAAAGCATAAATGGTTCCTTTTTGTTTCAACTTACTAAGTTTTATACATTTCCGCTTTATAATAATATAGAATAAAATAGGCTTTATATTACTGAATAAAAAATATGCTGGGTGAAGCGGATTTTAAAGACAATTTTTTTGCTGTAACCTACAAAAACTCCACCCCAACAGAATACTGTCCAAATGCAATACACATTGTGTGGATCTGTATATCTGCCCACAGCCATGTGGTATTAAAATAATACAGTGATCAATGCCATAAGGCCATACTAAAAAATAAACAATATTTTAACCCAGCTACAAAAGTTCACTGAACTTAAATGAAAATATCTGTAAACATCTTTGCAATAAGAAATATAATCTTTCAAGTCAAAAAAAGAATAAAATACTTCGATCTGTATTAATGTAAATTTAAAACTTTCAACATGTGAATTTGTATTCTATACATATTTCATTATTTAGGATATGTTGCTGCCCCTCATGAAGATTCTTACTCCCAGCTGCAGTATCTTCACCCTTAGAACGTCAATAGTCCAGTTTGGCTGAAGGCCCTCATCATTCCTTAAATCCCCCCACCCACATCAGTACATTCGACCAATGAAATTAAACGGCTCATTCTGCTCATGGCAAGTCGACCCAGATACCCCGTTTGCGATCCCATGGTGTCCCGTCAGTTCATAAATACATGGTACAGTTTACTAGAAATATTGATTACTATGCTGTAATATTTAAAACATGCATTTAGATGTTGAAAATATTTCTGCCTGGCTACAGTACGTTATAAACAAAGTTACAATTGACCCCTGAAGTCGGGGGGGGGGGTGGGGGTTCTTTTCCTTCTGTGTTGGATACTGCAGCCTCTGACATACACAAACACGCACACACACATATCTATGTACACTTCCGTGCCGGTAAAGCCGTATTATCCAAACACGTTAACGCGGTTGCTATGGGAGTAGTCGTACCGCTCTCCCCAGCGACGGCCCAACACACACACACACACACACACACACACATTTAGGAGAAGATGCGTATGGCCTGCGTGACGCTGGCATGGCAGGCCGGGCACCGTGGCTCGCTGCGCTGGCACACACGGCTGGCACACGGCATGCAGAAGAGGTTGTGGCCGCAGGGCACCAGCGCTGCCACCACCTCCCCCTCCAGGCACACAGAGCAGTCGCGGCTGCCCTTGCGGCTGGTGGAGGATGAGGTGGAGGAGGATGACGAGGAGGAGGAGGAGGAGGAGGAGGAGGAGGAGGAGCTGCAGGGGACCCCAGGGAGAGAGGAGGAGGGGTAGCCGGGGTACCCGGGGGCGACGTGGTGGCCCACACCGCGGAGAGGGGGCGGGGTGCCCCTGTTGGCCCGCCTCAGCATCCCGCTGCTGCCGTTGCTGTTGTTGTTGTTGTTGTTGTTGTTGTTGTTGTTGCTAGGGAACATGGCCGAGGTGGGCGAAGAGGAGGAGGATGGGGGGGTGGGGGAGGGGGAGGGGGGAGACCACAGGAGGCCCGGGGGTGCTGCCGGAGGGGCGGGGTCGAAGGTCAGGTCGGGGGAGCCCGCCCCCCTGGCGTACGCAAACCCGTTGTTGTTGTTTGTGTTGTTTGTGTTGTTGTTGGCGGTGTAGCTCAGAGCCGGACTGGGCGGGCTGTAGTCGGCCACGTGTGAGCCAGCCAGGTAGGAGTCCGTGGAGCCGCTGCCCAGCGAGGAGGACGAGTCGTTGCGGTAGCTGGAGAATGGCCTCCGGGCCGGGGTGCCACCGGCCCCCCCGCCGCCCCCGGGCCGGGCCCACAGCGAGGCGTGGCCGTGCAGGTCGAAGCCCACGTCCGTGCCGTTGGCGTGGAAGTCGTTCTCGTCTTGCAGCTCCACCAGGCCGCCCGTGCGCACGGCGATGTGCGCCTCGATCTCCTCGCGGGCGCGGTCCACGTTCTCCGGCATGCCCGTCACCTCGAACACGGGCTCCTTGTCGCGGCTCGGCGTCACGATGTACGTGTGCGTCTGCTGCTGGATGCGCTTGATGGTGGCGCCCTTGGGACCCACCACTAGGCCTACCACGCGGTACGGCACCCGTACCTGGATGGTGGTCTGTCCCGGCAGGTTGGGGGGGCCGGGGGCGGGCGTGCTGGTGCCGCCACCGCCGCCGCTGCTCAAGCTGGCGTTCTTGTTGCGCGACGCGCGGATCATGGAGAAGTGCTCCGCTGCGGAGATGATCTCTCGGCGCGCCATGGCGACGTCCTCCCGCCGGCCCGTCACAACGAACACGGGCTCCTCGCCGCGCACGGGGGTCTTGATGTAGGTGTTGGTCTTTGCCCGCAGCGCCTTGATCTTGCAACCTAGAGCGAGGAAGGAATGCAAACATGAGCACGCAACACAAGGGAGTTCAAAATGTACCGCTAGTTTAAACCTTTGTTTATGCACTACTCAAAAGCAGCTGGCAGATGTTAATTGTTTCCCCCCACCAGCCAATGAGCTCAGAAACGGGGGGGGCGGGGGGGAACCCTTTCTAGGGAATGGTAAATTCAAACCACATGCTCCACTATCGTGAACATACAGCAGCGGCTCATCTTAACACACGGGAAGGCGGGATGGTCGGATCCACACTATTGCGTGTTACCTAAAATAACCCCCGTGTTTCAATGTTTAACATGGTTATCTGAAAGCGAGATAATGCAACTTTATCGCTTAATTTCTTGACAGTGGCGAATAAAAGTTGTATTCCAACGCCCCTCTCTGGCACACCGTACACGCACAGTTGAGGAATCACTCTGGCAGGAATGCACTCGTTGACACTGGGCAGAGACGGGGACAAAGTAGGACAGTGATATAACGTCCGAATGTGTTATAATAAGCTATAGGCCTACGCAAAGAGCCGTCCTCTGTCGTCAGATAGCCTCTTAGCGCCAACTAACGACTTGTAGGCTATCTCCTTTTTGTTTTGCTGGGAACAACAGCAGCATTGCAGGGAGGAGAACGATTCCGCATGTAACCGGGCACCAGAAAGCAGCCCTACAGCTGGGACATAACTCCGCGGCACTGCTTCAACTAGAGCGTTTATAATGAAACCCAAAACCACGCACCTTGTCTGCCGACAATCTCCGCTACGTGCTCCGAACTGGGAACGGGCACGCACTCGGTCATGTTGACACTCTTTTTCCTGGGCTCGTTGTCGTACAGGTTTTCGTCGCTGTCCAAGCCGAGCAGCGACAACTGGTCCAGGGCGATCTGCAAGGCTCGTTGGTCATCCAAGGCATCACCCGGGTGGCTGCCGCTCCGCTCCATGTCGGCGAAAAGCGAGCTAGGCATCTTGCGACGTGCGGTCTCGCCGTATCAGGAAGCGCGGACAAAGAGGGACACGGGCAGGGTTAAGGAGTGATGAGGGAGAAAGGGAGCACCGGACACGGTGTACAGCCACCGGTGCAGATCGGTGCTACCTCTCTTTCGCAGCTGAAAATCAGTGCAAGAAATCCACCGCTTCTCCAGAACGGGACCTCGCGTATCCGATCCCGAGACGATGTTGTTGTGTGCGGACGGAGGTGACTGCGTGTTCCAGAGCTGCTGGAATGCCGGCGGTGGCGATATTCCTCCTTCAACAAAAAAATGCCCCTCCCCGAATCGGTTCACTCAGCTCTTTTCTGTTTTCTGTCTGACTTGCTGCAAAGCCAGACAACACACTACTGGGGAATATGTGCGAATGACGTCACCGCCCGAGCAAGAACGGTGCAGCATTGCTCCGAATTTGCATAGCGGTATGCCCATTGGCTGCGTCGCTCGGAGTGGGCGGGCACCAGTAAAGATCCCGTTCTGAAATACACTCCTTCCTTTGTTCTCGCTGTTCAAATACAAGCCCTGCCCTTTAAATTAAGATAGATTCGATTACTTTGGGATATTATTTTGTTTGATCTATTAATGAGGCTGTTATATATGTGCCTCGATCATATTCATGTTAGACATAATGGTTTATACCATAGATTGTAACCAGTGTCAATAATTCGGTTGGCATAATTCCTCAATAATGTGTAGATAATGACAACAACAACATCAACAACAATAACATACTGTATCACGCACATAGCTGTTAAATAGTTTTCACATGTATAGTTAAAACAGATTGTAACAAGAGGTTGTTCATCACGTTTTCATGTTGTCCATTAAACCTCCCAAACGCAGGAAACGATATTCATTACAAATGGGTGTAGTCTTCAGTAAAATCACATCTGTAATTTCAACATGGCAGCGCAGATCTTTGTTCCCGTTATTTCCTCTGTTTCAGGACACTACTTTATTCTAGGTGTAATTTCTATGTCCTGAAACATCGAGTAGGCCAACTACCTTTTCTTTACATAAACACAGTAGGCCTATTTGAGTTCTCAAAAAGCAGCTTTGGAGTTTGTTACTCCAAAAACACGATTGTTAAATCAATCATTATGCATCGACCGACAGGCTACGTGGCTAAACTAAATCAATGTAGTTTTATAATTGTAATAATACTAATTATTATTATTATTATTATTAATATTATTATTAGACTATATTGTTTTCTAAAAGCGAAGACCAAGAACGCTTCGACAGCCTATTCATAAATTGTATGGGTTACTTGAATATGCACATAGGCACGTTCTTTTTCAAGTGATGATAATTTCCTGATTAAAAATCGTTTGTTTTGGAGCTCGCAGAGGGAATCAGTGGCAGGCAAACGTGGTCTTTGTGGACATCGTGAAACCCCACCCCGTTCAACCGAGGACAGCGGGGGGAGGCAGGGATACGTTCAACACAAAGGCACTTTCAATCCGATTCAAAGCCGTCGGGACGAGAGGCACTTGCTTTATCACATCACTCCCCAAGCACAAAGGCTATGTTAATAGATGGATCCCCTTGTTAATAATTGACACCCCATCCCCCTTACAACCTATACAAACACATCGTCCAATAGTAGGCCGTTCAAATTATATCGCAACGTTCCCACTTACATTGCGGTGATTTTAGATTTGGTAGACATCAATACCAAAGCGAATTATCGTCAAAAACAATAACGTGCATAATTGCACTTCATTCAGTTTGATGTTAATGTTTTTAAATCAGTGTTAATCATTTATTTCTTCTCTTCTTCTTCTTCTCTTCACTATTTACAAAAGAAATGACCCCAAAGCAGTTTCCCATCAGGGTTGTTTATTATGTAAACATATAATGTAAAGACCAATTGCCCTGTCATGGTTTGGTTAGCGTGGGTCAATTATCTCATTATCTCAGAACAATGGTGCTCAAAATGTCTTTAAGGATTCCGTGAATGGTATTCCGTGAATATCTAGATATGCTTTTTAGGGGGCTGTGAAATTATTTAAAGATTCTGAAAGAACATTTTTAATGGTAGCATTTCAAATTATCATTATTTAATAATAACAATTTGATCAGATATTGACCATGGCTTTCCCAATCCTAGAGTGAAATACTATATATTGAGTGCAAGACCCAGAAATGTCTTTTGGTCTATTAGAAAAAAAAAAAAAAAAATGCAACACTGTATTGGTGTTGGCAGTACACAATTCAGCTCTGGCATAGAAATATTCAAAAGGTAAACCCAGCCGCTTGATTCGGAGTGGACCTTCAGAGCAATTCGCTGAGCTGAATTCCATGCATAATTCCTACCAACACTGCTATGCCTGAGTAAAACCCTATATATCTATACACAGCTATGCATGTGTGGTGCTTGTGTGTGTGTGTGGGTAGGTGTGTGTAGTAGTGAAATCCTCCCATCCTTCCCCATTGTGGGCAAAATAAAATAAAGTGAACTGAATGAAGGAAGAGCGTTCTCCACTACATTGTGTCCAAGCTGAAGCCGCAATATGAGGTAACTGATATTTGTTGTTTGGCATTAGGCGCTAGCCAGCTCCTTATTGGAGATCAGCCGCCTGTATGCCTGCTAATGAGGGGAAGAAAAGATTAGCCTCCTTTAGCCCAGACTGTCTGTGTCGTGAGAGAGAGAGAGAGAGAGAGAGAGAGAGAGAGAGAGAGAGAGAGAGAGAGAGAGAGAGGGGGGGGGGGGCTTAGAGAAGAAGGTCCCATAGTTCGGCTAGGAGGTTGTAGTTAGTTGCACTGGGGGGTCAGTAAACAGTATAGGTCAAAGGACAGAACAGCCTGTAGTGTTAAGCCCCACAGTGACACCAGGGTTGGGAAGTAACTGATTACATGTATTCAATTACATGTAACTGATTACAAAAAAAAATCAACTGTAATCCATTACAGTTACCAGCTAAAATAGTGGTATCAGATTACAGGTATTGTTTTTAAATGAGAGGGATTTTTATGGCTATACTTTTTCATTTAAAAGGGAAGGTTGCAGAGGTTCTATTATTAACCTTGGCATTTCAAAAAACAATGTTTAGGCGTGAAGTCTTGTAGAAGTAATTTAAAAGTAAGGGAAAGTAATCAGATTATTTTATAACATTTAGGTAATCCAAATATTACGTTACTGATTATGATTTTAGTTTGGTAACTAGTAACTAATGGATTACATTTAAAAAGTAAACAACCCAACCCTGAGTGACACCGTGATACAACAGAAAGGTTTGCCATCTCTATTTATGCATAGGCCTAATCTAACAGCTCTAATAAAAGAATTATATGAACAGAAGATTGACCGTATTTCTATTCCATAGGTTTACTGTGTATAAGAGTTAATGTAGCCTATCAGAGAGAGAAACTGTGTTTGCCTAGTTTAAATAATCTGAACAATTGCTGTGTTGCATAACAGGTCATGCTTCTGTATTAATGTAGATGTGACAAACATATACATAAGTATCACCTAGGTTTATGGGACACACAGAGCTCAAGTCTATTTCCAGTGTGAAGGTTAGACAAAGGAAAATAGGACATCGTAGCTCTAAATGTAGACCCAATCCAGAGACATGGCCCTAGGTTTAATGAAAACACTACAAGAAAAGGAAATGAAAGCATAATTATTTGCTCTTGACATAGTATTAATATTCATACAAGCTCCCCTGTCAACACACATTTGAGAAAAACAAAACAAGTCTTACATACATTTATAAAATAATCTACATATGTTGATATCTAGGTTAACACTAATGACAGAGATGTCATATACCAGTTGACAGAACGAGAAACAGCCTCCAACATTATTTTGCTTTTATTGACAGTTAATACTATAAGGGGAGGGGGTGATAGTGTTTGACAGCTAACCAATCGTTATTCATGTATTCTCCAATTTGAGTTTTTCGTCGCACGCACATGCGGTAATAGCTTGTTAGGTTACGAATAGTTTCACTCAGCATTTCCTTATGATGACAAGCGAGGGGTTTTGATTGACATGCAGGACGGCGAACTACCTAATTCAATGACCAATTCGGACATTAAACTTACAATGAGGAAAACTGAACAACAGAACTCCGGCAGGTCTTGTAAATCTGTACAGTTTGTAGGCTACGACTACTGATTAAAATACATGTTTAAATTTAAATGAGTCAATAAAGCACTGCACTATCGTTGCCACGGATTACGGAGACATACTATTGAGTGACAATGCGAGTGACAATGCGAACGATGATGGTTATCGACAGTATTACTTCTGGAGAGTCCTGTGAGGAGCTTACGAGGGTCAATGCATCAGACATTCAGCACAGAGTCGCCTATCATGTGACGCAGTGCTGATGGACGGAAGAGTACGAGATCAGGTTGTGAATGGTGCAGGCTAACAAGTGCAGTATCTACAGGCCCATCTATCAGCTCCCGCCGATGTTGTCTGCCTCCCCCATCCCTCCCCCTGACTCACACTCCCTCCCTCCCTCCCCCTTCACTCTATTTCTATGCCCATCTCCTTACATTTCTTGATCCCCCTCTCCATCGCTCTGACACACTGAACTGAAGTGGCACCGCTCTCCTGCGTTGTGATTGGCTGCCTGCCAGACGCTGGGCGAGCCAAGAGGAACAGCGGCGGGACATCTGGAGCGGCTGGCCCACAATGCACCACGGCACACGTCCACCCCCACCCCCATGCCCCATCCATAGCCTGTCATCCTGCACCACAAAACATGCCTTTGTCTCTGTATAAAAATACATTATCTGTCTATATCTATATATACAGTATATACATACTGTATATATAGACACACACATATATATATACACACATATATATATACTGTATATATAGACACACACATATATATATATACACACATATATATATATATATACAGTATATACATACTGTATATATATAGACACACATATATA
>JAODUK010000271.1:0-13879 GCA_027564635.1 Typhlichthys eigenmanni | reverse complement strand
CCAGCCGTGGTCACGTGGTGTCATAAATTAATGTATTATGAGAGGTATTTATTGAAGTCGGACTAAGTAGGACATCAGTGAAGGCCTAGGTGTTTAATGCACAGCCCGCCACTGGATCCTTAGGCTACCGAACCGTAACCCCTCTCCACCACGACTACGCCTCGATATCCTGTCCATGAATATCACAAACAGGATTGGTGACAAAGAGTAGCCCTGGCGTAGACCAACCCCCACCTGAAACGAGTCCGATTTACTGACGAGAATCCGTACACAGCTCTCGCTTTGGACATACAGGGATTGGATTGCCCTTAAAAGGGATCTCCTCACCCCATACTCCCGCAGCACCTCATACAGTACTAAAACCCATAAATATAATTATTCATTGGCAACCTTCACTGGCAACCAAGCTTGTGAAAATGGGGCAAAAAATTTTTAATTTTACTTGTATTTACCTTAAATGGAATCAAGGTCAAGGACGCAAGAGCTTCTTATTTAAAAAATCTGATTTTCTCTCATAAAGGTTTGCTACTATTAACAATATTGTTTATCCTACTTCAATTAATGTCCCTGTGTTTTCACATGAGGACGGCAATACATTTTTGTCAAATTTTGTAGATAAGGTTATACTGTCAGGACAAGCATCACGCCTTCAATTTGCCCACTCATAACCAGCCAACTGAAATCACTTATTCTAGACACATTTTTTCGTATCACCCTAGACAACCTTATTAAACCATATTTGTTTAACTTCACAAAAACTGTATTATCTTACAATAAATGAACATACACACTGGTTCTAATGTTTTAACGTAAAATCTCTAACAATCTCTAACTTTAAATCTGCAAAAGCATGTTAAAAATTAAGTGCATTATACATTTATCAAACAACAAAGTGAAATTCAAATACATTTCAGGAATACCAAAACATTGTGCAACCTCAAGTTTAGCAAAATCATATTACAGTCTCAAATGTTTTCAATTTGAGTAACACTAATTCTAACAGGATTAACTAAAACTAGTGCATTCTTAATCAAATCTAACACATCCTCCTGATGCATGAACACCCCCCCTCTCCTTCTCTCCCATCAGACTGACATGTTAGGCTGTTTTAGGACAGATCATATACCGGTACTGTAGAATCAGACATCTCTTTTTGTAAAGTAGGCCAATCTCATTTGTCTGACTGTCGACGGCAGATGTCCACATGGGGGCAAGTAGCCTACGATGGTTGGAAGAGTGTCAGCTATGTCCGGGAACTTAACAGAGCAGCTGAACCGGGATCTGGTTATATGTGCAGGTGGTTTTATTAGTCTATCCAATACGAATACAGGGACAGCAGCAGTGCCGCAACTGATAATGTTTATCCGCATGGTGTTCGATGGAAACGGCACATGATTTGAAGATGTGACAGTTAAAGGTAGGCCTAATGGTTATAATCGGCTATTAGCTAATATACCTTTGGTAACAAAAATAATAATCTGTTAGCTAGGGCTGTGCAATTAATCGAAATATGATCGCGATTTCAATTTCGGCTCCTAACGATCACAAAAACAACATAATCGAGAAAAAAAAAAAATATCGGTGTCAATAAAGGTGAGATCAAGAATCACACATAAAGCCTAAGAGTTTGTTATGTAAATGTACTATTTAATGAGACCAGTTAAAACTGCTACGAAGTGTTTTTTTATTTCACACCACGAAGCATTACAATAGCTGCACTTGATACAACCTTGTTATAAAGAATTTCCCTGATTCCAAGACGGCGCCAAAAAATGGTAAGCTCTGCACTAGCCTACAAAGCGTTAATTAACACAGTGAGATAAACGCATTCAGAACAGGCAATGCTGTTTAGTCTAATGTTGGAAATAGCGCAGCGATGTGAATTTGCCAACAGTTTAAAAATAAGAAATGGGTTATCTTAGGGCTGGGCGATTTGGACCAAAAATCATATCCTGATATATTTAGGTTAAATACCTATACACAATATATATAGGTATTATTTTCTATAAAGTGAGCTAAATGTTCAGGCCTACATCAATGCCAAATATGAGATGTCACAAGCACATTTTTATAAAAATAAAACATTTACAGGTTTTACTCTCTTGTACACATCTTGCACATCTGTGCAAATACAATGTAAACAGAACATAATAGGGATGTTCCTATAGTACTGATGATGACTTTAATTTCCCAATCATTGAAACTCAATACATTTTACTTAGACTAGTTGACAAAAACACTCAACAATGATCACCATCTATAAGGAGAGCGTTGAAAAATCATAGAACTGTATTTATAATACTGCTGCATCAACTGTGTTGTTAAAATTCTTACATCCACAGTTTAGCCTAGCAACAGTGCTAATCGTGACAATTTAAATCAAGAGGAAATAAGAAAAAAAATTGGGGCCCGATGGAAATGTGACATTTTTTGTAGTTATACACATTTTTTGTAGTTGTACACAGTTAAATATTTTTGTTATTTTGACTGCTCCAGTACCTGAGCGGGGAGTGACGGAGGGACAGAATATAATTGATTATAGGCTAGGTAAACAAACAGGATTCTCTCAATGAGTGTCTTCGCCAGCAAGAAAAGTGAATTGATAATTAAAATTGAATTAAAATGAAATGAAAATGAAATACATCAGAAAACTAAAGGATGTACCAGGCAATGCCACTTCCAGTATCTTATTTGAATTAACGTATTTCATTAAAAAAGAAACTTGCAAGTATATTGCTTGGTCATAACTAGGGTTGGGTATTGAAACACGGTTCCAAGTTGGAACCAAATCCAAAATGGCAAGAACCGGGTACCCTTAATATAAATAGAATTTCTGTCAGAAAGTCTGTTCCAAAATGCAATTTAGTTATTAGAAAGAGCTTTAGCTGTAGCCATCTGCCTATCACGCTGGACGCGTCATCGCTGCAGTGTACTTCAGAACCTAGCATACATTTACATCGACATAGTGTGAAAGGTGAAGCTCGCTAAACGATCAAAAATGTGGCCTCACTTTAAGAAAGAAAACAGCAAGACAAGGCAAGTTGTGCATTTTACATTTATCTGCCAGCAACTGATAAACGATGGCTGAAATAATGTCACGCAATTTTACTAATTTTACTTATATGAAAAAGCGAGCATGCCAGATTTGACGAGACACTTTCTGTTTACCTCTTTGAGGCGTCTGATTTTTGTTTCTTTCCGAACCCACGTCCATCAACTTCCGTATATATGAAGAAAGCGATCACAACAAACAAAATCACATGAACCCTCTGTTCCAGCTCTGCCGGTAGTGGCTGAATGCGCACTGGCATAACCAGCTAGAGCTTAAGCCACGCTGAAACAATTAATATAGTTTTCTAGCCTACAACGTTTTATTTTCATTCGTACATTTTTCTACACTAAGCTTTAACAATGGACTGATCTTAAAAATAGATTGTATTTTTGCTCTCTGAACAAGGATAGGCTTATGCCTAGTTAACTCAAAAGGTTGACAACACATGTAACATTGTCCAGGTCATTACATGACCATGAAACTGAATTATCAGAAGAATTCTACAAGTTGGATTACATTCTAAATGTGACAGGAGACATTAAACAAGATTAATACTGTAAGTAACATATTGACATACAAGGTCAGCTTTGGTGCACCTAGGCCTAAATGTTAATGTTAGTGTTCTTGAGTTCAAACCAGCTGGTAAACGTGGTTTGTTAATTGACTCACCTTTGTAAACTGTTCTTATATAGTTATATGCTGTATACTTACAGTATGTAATTATAGTTATTAAATGCATTAACACCTGTCCACATTTAAAAAGGCTATTCTTATTTATCTTATTTTTTATAAATTGAGGGAAAAAAGAAACCTTCCTGAATCCTGTCAGTGTCACCAACATTGACATTGATTTGACTGAATATAGCCTAAATGAAAAGTTATGACATTTTCCCTCTTGACTATGTTGTATTTCTTCTCCCAAAAATATTGGAACCGGGAATCGATAAGAACCGGATTTGATAAGCAGAATCTGAATCGGAACCGGAATTGATTACAATGTCCAACCCTAGTCATAACATCCACGAAGCAGCTACGGTACCGTACAAAAATACTAGGAAACCGGCCCCCGCAGCCAGGGCATTATGGAAGCAGAATGCAGAACAAGAACCTAGAAGCGTATACTCAGAGATCTGAATAAACTGTGCTGTCAATGGACTGAGAGACAGCAATGCGCTGTGAACGCACCCAGTCATCCTGAAACCAAAAGAAGACGAATGTGTGTCATGGTGTGTGTGTGGCCTACCTACCCTGATACATCCACTGATGTCTCTGTAGCAGATCAACTTGGCCCGACTTATAGACCGCGGCACGGTAAATACCAGGCGAGCAGCAGCTAACAATGTTAGCATTAGCACTCTGCTAGATGCAGCGCGTGACATGCATTTGTACTAAAGCGTCAATGAAAACATTGCGGGACACAGTGAAAGTGCTACACGCGAACACGGATCCATTGAAGCGGAGAAAAATAGCGGAGCTGTTTTCGTTTCGTGCCCATTGTAACAAATTGGTGTTAACTTGTGAACATAAAGCCAGTGTGACGTAAACATCCTGCATTCGTGTAAACTTACACGAATGCATTGTATGAACGAGCATAACTGGCCATATTTAGACTGATTCAGCGCACATCAAGGTGCAGTCAGACAATTGAATTAATGTATGTGGCAGGGTTGCAGCCGGAAACCGATGGAGGGCCTACTCCAGGTAGGGAATGAGTCCTTACCCCAAGAGTTTAAGTACCTCGGGGTCTAAAAATAAAAAAACATTTTTTACTTAACATTGTAACAGCCATTCGTGCTAATTGCTATAGTTCTCATTTTTGCATTAAGATGTACAGCAATTCAACTTTGGTCTCATTAGCTCATGTAGTAATGCTCCACCATCATATTTTAAGTCTATTACGCATTGAATATTGAACTAAAGCTCGACTTGAAAATAATATTTGCATAACAATAAATTTCAAATGAAATCGCAATTGCAATATTTGTCACAATAATAGCAATTACATATTTTCCCCAAATTGTTCAGCCCTAATGTAGGCTAGATATTACAAAATAATTGTCTGCAGTGTGGCAGACCCAAAGTAATAAACCAAAGTAAATAAGCTAATGTACAAACATTGTCCTGAGCTGTACTGTACAATAAAATGTTTGTGTTTCTTAGTTGTAGCATATGTTGTTCTTATTTCTTTTAAATAAATAAGACCACTTGTACAGTACTACAGTCAGAGTCATATACTTACTGTTATCAGCACGTCTATTCTCTCTGGCATTCGGCCGAATATACACTCGTCCATTCTAAATATAACTTTAATATTGTTGGTTGTTGATTGTCTGGTATCGTCAGAATTATTTTACAAAAAAAGAGCATTCGGTTATGTTATCTGATTACCCACAAGTGAATATTAGCTGACAATTTGGTTCAAACTAATATAATGTTACCACTTTCACCAATAAGCGGAAGCAATGAGATCTGTTTTGTGTGACATCTAGAGTCAGTAAGTCATAAAGAGAAACTAAGTAATGCATGGAAAGCAAAGTTACATCAGTATGGTTAAATATAAACATACAGTCTGCCGATCGAAAAATTATCCAATCCGTGACTCAAAACCGTACCACGATCTGAACCATGAGTATTGTGATCTGTTGCAACACTAGTATATATGTACGTACGTATGATTAATATGGTGCAACTTATTGTATATGAGAAAATTAATTTGTGGGGGCCGGCTGTGTGCAACGCACATACATAAAGATATACAGTATATGTGCGTGTGTATATATAGATATATAGATAAAGCTGCGAAAATTATTTTTGTTGTCGTTTACTGTGGTGTGCTTCTCATTAATTATACTAGGGCAGCCCACCAAAAAGTAAACCTGATTGTAATTCCTTTTTATCAGTATACATATACAGATAAAATAAAGCATTTTCTTTTATAAGAATTAAATCCAAATCAATCAATTATCATTTCAGCTCTTTTTGTGGGACAATTGAATTATCAGTGCTCTATATTGTGTGAATTTCAGATTTTAACATATGTAGATTTATGGAATGTGTGTGCGCTACTGCTATTGACTAAATGTCTGTCCTCTTGTGTGCAGTCTGAACCTGTACAACTGCACTGATCAAGTGCAGCGAATCGAGCAGTGCCAGCGTGGTTCCCTCTATATGTGTAGCATTGTGCAGGGATGCAAGCGCACATATTTGTCTCAGCGTGACCTGCAGGCCCACGTCAACCACCGGCACATGAGAGCAGGCAAGTCCTCTGGGAGCCGGCCTGAGCCGTTGCACTTGCCCCCAGCCTCTGAGGTCCCTGACCGGTTTCGCGTGCCCCTGCCCCACTTGCCCAAGAACCATGTGCACCTCCCGGCCCTCCTCCAACATGGCAGTCACGACCCCTACAGCCAGGCCCCTCTAGCTGGGCACGACGCCCCACCAGCATCTTCAGCTCTTGGCCCGGAGACATTCCGCATCGCCACAGTAACCACACGGAAACACAGCAACCTCATCACTGTACCTATTCAAGATGACTCCTCCTCTATGGATCCCTTACCAGCTGGGCCAGGCTCTGTTCAGCCCCCTCCTCACCACCATCCTGGGGAATACCCGGGCCAGCCTCCCGTAGTGTCTCATTCTCACCACATGATGGCGCCACCGCAACAACACTACGGGCCCCCGCCGCCTCCTCCGCCACCTATCAGCCATCCTATGCAGCACCCCCAGCAGGGCTCTGGGACACCACACATGGTGTACAACCAAGCCCCGCCACCCCCCATGTCCTCAGCGCCCCCTCCCATCACTCCCCCACCAGGCCACATCATGGGCCAAATGCCACCATATATGAATCACCCACCACCAGGACCTCCGCCACAACATACCGGCCCCCCTGTCAACGCCCCCCCACCCCATCACTACAACCCTAACTCCATGCAGCAGTTTCCTGAAGATCAGGGCACTCTGAGTCCCCCATTTAACCAGCCTGGAGGGCTCAGTCCTGGGATGTGGCCTGCCCCGAGAGGACCCCCTCCTCCGCGGATGCAGGGGCCTCCTCCTCAAGGTCAAATGCCTGGACCCCACCACCCCGATCAGGGTCGCTACAGGCCATATTATCAGTAACACTGCTAGTTGAGTTATCATGCAGGCATTTGTGTCACTCTATTCCATGCCACTTGTTACCACTTGAACAATGTGATAGTAAACCTCAGGGTTACAGGATGTAGGAAAGTTGTTTGGTTAAACTCTTAAATTGGAAGCATTTATATTATGCACATTGTGAGTTACCTGTATTGAATTTCATGACCCAACATAATTGTGCAAAAAATTATTTTTATTATATATACACACGCGCATGCATGCATACATACACACCTAAAAGTAAATGTCTGTATGCATGTTAACCTATTTGACACACATACATTGAAATTTGTTAACTGTCTGAATTAAATAAAAGATACCCAATGTGTTTGAAGCACCTTATGTATTTAGCAACAACAAAATTTTAAACATTTATTGTAGTGTCGTTCATGGGAATAGGATTTACATGTTGGCAAGAAACTTGTAATAAAATAGTCATTAGATTTTTTCACAAACAGCCAATCTAAGTAAGTTATTAAAGCTGTATCATCCATAGAGAAATTTAATTATTAATTAATAATTCGATTTAGAGGAAAACTTGGATTAGAAAAATAGAAATGCCAATATTTCTTAAAATCTCGACCCAATTATTTAACCCCACTGAGCATTGACATTTTGGAATATGTAATTTGCAGACAGAAAATCATGAAATATCAGGGAATCCTTTTTGCAGCATGATTACATTTGTTGTGGTAATTTTGTCTGATCTAGAAGCACCCCAAGATAAACTGAATGAATCAAAGTTTATTTGATTGTACAATGGAGCAATTTTTTACATTTATGGTTTTCAGATAGATATGTTCTATTTCTTATCTGTGTAGTATGCTTAATCATTTTTATGCAAATCACATCATCAGTAGTGTAATGTACAACTTTTCTGCATATGCACTATACATGGACAGTTGACTGTGATGTGGTGTACTTGTAGAAACAATTTTGTTCCATCTGGTTGAAGGTTTTCTTAGTTGATTAACTATAGTTTGGCATCTAATACCTGGAAGAGAAGATATGTTTCTTTTATTAACATACTTTAACTTGTAATATGTATACACCAAATTTAGATACAGTGATTGAGTCTGATTAACAGTCTACAAATAGCCCAAAAAAAAAAAAGACTACCTTACAACGTACAAAAGACAATGTGTGCCATACAACCCGCATACACACTATGTGTGTGTATGTACACATACAGCGATCAGCCATAACATTATGACCACCTGCCTAATATTGTGTAGGTTCCCCTTTTGCCGCCAAAACAGCTTTGACCCATCAAGGCATTGACTCCACTAGACCTCTGAAGGTGTGCTGTGGTGTCTGGCACCAAGACCTTAGAAGCAGATCCTTAAGTCGTGTGTAAGTTGCGAGGTGGGGCCTCCATGGATCGGACATGTTTGTCCAACACATCTTACAGATAACATACAGTTGCATTTACCGATTAAACATGTAAACACCAACTCCTTGAAGCACATTTTTGTCTGCTTTACAGAAATTAAGTATAGTTAATAACTTTCTTCAACTCAATGAGAATAAGAGCGAAGTTATATTTTTTGGCACTCCTAAACTTGTTGAGTAGCCATCTAATCATTTGGGGCCTTTGTTTACAAATGATCTTTGACTTAGCTTTGAAACTTGACAAATTAATTCTGTTGTAAAAAATTAGCTTTTTTTCATCTAAGGACTTGAAAAAATGAAATCCTTCCTTTCCTTAAATATTTAGAGATTGTGGTCCATGCTCTCATATCTCAAATAGATTACTGCATTACACGATTCTCTGTACTCTGGAATATGCCAGTCACCCTTAGTCCGTCTGCACCTCATCCAGAATGCAGATGCTAGGCTGTTTGGATGGAGAAGAGGAACCATATTTTGCCGATATTGGCCTCTCTTCATAGGTTACCAGTTAAATATAAATTTAATTTTAAGGTGCTGCTGCTTGTTTTTAAGGACACCTGTGCTTGTTGGTTTTATGTCGAAAATGTTGTATTTTATTGTTATTACGTGACTACAGCACTTTGTTCACCGTTAATTGCCCAATGCATTACACTGCCTCCGCCGGCTTGCCTTATTCCCATTGTTCATCCTGGTGCCACGTGTTCTCCAGGTAAGCGACGCACACGCACCTGGCCATCCATGTGATGTAAAAGAAAACGTGATTCATCAGACCAGGCCACCTTCTTCCATTGCTCTGTGGTCCAATTCTGATGCTCACATGCACATTGTAGGCGCTTTCAGCAGTGCACAAGGGTCAGCATGGGCACCCTGACTGGTCTGCGGCTACGCAGCCCCGTACGCAACAGGTTGCGATGCCCTGTGTGTTCTAACACACTTCTATCAGAACGAGCAGTCACTTTATCAGCACTTTGAGCTACATTAGCTCGTCTGTTGGATCAAACCACACCTTCTGAAAGAATTAAGACTGACAATTGACGCATCATGGCAGTTTAGCACACAGATAATATAGTCCTCACAATGTTTTAAAAAATCATCACTGAAATGTAACCACCGACCACTTGCCATATTGGCTAGTTAACAAATGCAAACTAAAATATAGCCGCAAGCAGCAATGATTGGGGTCCAAACATGACCCAAAGTTGAGGACCCTTGAGGAGAAAACACTAACAATTTTAGTAAAGATTTCATAACAGCAAAGAGATGTCACAGAAAAATTGCCAAATATCCAGACTGCCTCCACAAGAAAGCTTTGAACTTACAACTCTGTCACAAAAGTTGTGACAGAGTTGATAAACCACTACGCCATTGGAGATACTGCAGTAAGAGCATTTTTTTCCTTCAAAAGATATAATTGAACTGCATTGAATTGTACAATTCCACCAGTAGATGGCAGCGTGAGACCATATAGGGGGACCTGCTCTAAAATTATATGGCCTTTTGTGAAACACTGAATACATATTATTTATATATTTATTATCTGTTTATCTATTTATCTTTTTGCAAAACGTCTGTTCCAAATAAAAGGTCAGACATGAAGGATTTTGGCATATAATCATGATGGAATGCTGAATGTATGGTTGTAATAAGCAGATATCCAGATAATTTAAATATCGTCTTCAGAGCCAACATACCTGCAAACTATTCTTGAAATTTTTAAAAGCTTAAGTTTCATCAGTTTGAGTATAATTTCGAAGTAAAAAAAAAAATGTTACCCCCAGCTGGATTCAAATTGACTACCTTCATATTTGCAACAGGCTATCTTATCCACCCAGCCATTTCAGTAACTGAAATGCCTTTTTTGATTTATTTTTTTACAAAACATAAATGTTAATATCTGAATCTGACATATTTTAACAGTATGGTATGGAGATACTTTATACAGAATTCCATTCGAATCTCAGTTGCAGTCTTGGACAAGTTGTTCAGAATAGGTTTTTCAGACTTTCTGAGATGGCAGGATTACAAACTGGTAAAAAACCTGACACAGCTGGATTCGAACCAACTACCTTGTGTAATGCAACATTCAATTTTACCTGCTCAGCCATGGAAACTGTTCTATGTACACATTTGTTTTGTCCTTAAAAAAAAACATTGAATTTCTTAGTGTATCACAGTGAAAGATAATATATGATTATTATAGGTAATTTGTGAATTGTTTTGATGAGAATCTAACAATTATGATGCCATACATTTGTATACTAAGATGATGTTTGGTCATTCAGAGTGAATCATTTAGGCCACTTTAATTTCGTGACACACTCTCTGGTCCCCCTTTTTGAAGAGAAGAACCACCACCCCAGTCTGCCACTGTCCTCGACTTCCACGCGATGTTGAAGAGGCATGTCATCCAAGACATCCCCTCTGCACTGTGGAGTTGTTTGACTACCTCAGTGACCGACCTTCCCCAGGGAAATTGACCATGATCCCCCATCAGCCTCCAGCTCTGTCTCTACCATAGAGAGCGTGTCAGTCGGATTCAGGAGTTCCTCAAAGTGTTCCTTCCACCGCCCATATACCTCCTCAGTTAAGGTCAACAGTGTCCCATTTTTACTGTACACAGCTTGATGTGGCGGACGGTTTTCCAGAAACACTTTGGTGCCGACCGAAAGTCACTTCATTGAACTTTTCCCACACCAGCTTCTTTGCTTCTGCTACGGCAGATGTTTCAACCCTTCAGGCCAGTCGATACCTTGCAACCGCTTTCAGGGACTCTGGGACAACATATCCCGAAAGGCCTCCTCCTTCAGTCGGACGGCTTCCCTAACCACCGTTGTCCACCACGATGTTTGAGGGTTACCGCCCCTTGAGGCACCTATAACCTTGAGACCACAGCTCTCTGCCGCAGCTTCAGCAATGGAAGCTTTAAGCATTGCCCACTCCAGTTCAATGTACCCCAACCTCCACAGGGATGCCAGAGAAGCTCCGCCGGAGGTGTGAATTGAAGATCTCATGGACAGGGGCCTCCTCGATACGTTTCCAATTCACCCGCACTACCCGTTTGGGCTTACCATGTCTGTCCTGATTTTTACCCCACCCCTTGACCCAACTCACCAACTGATCAGTTGACAGCTCTGCCCTTCTCTTCATCGACCTGCAGCCTAGGGTGCTTTCGGTACCACGTACACTTATGAACATCCTTATATTTGAACATGGTGTTAGTTATAGACAATCCATGACTTGCACAGAAGTCTAACAACAAACGCCCGCGTGGGTTTAGATCACGTAAATAATGTAAAACTAATTTTTCATTGTACAATTAACACTAGATTAGAACCACTGAGCCTATAGTTATAAAAACACAACACCAAGCAAGGTTTACAATGCATTATCATTTATGGATTTGGCCAGAGCCATTGAAATAACAGAGTTACAAAAGTCCAAAATGTTCAACGGTCACATGGTTCATGGAGAGGCTAAACCTATGGCAAAATAGTTCCAGGAAGTGCTTGGTGGGCAATTTGAATATACCGATACATAACTTATTTTTTCCGTAATTAGTAGTCAATAAATGCACCGATTTACATTTAAAATAGAATTTATATTGTACTTTTAGTGTTTAGGCTAAATTCTGTGAACTATTTTGAGGCTCCATTGCTGTGAATAAACAGTGGAGTGAAATAGAGTGAACGAAGACGACGCAACTCTCTCTTTACACGGCTCTGGATTAGGCAAATTGACACCAGTCACTACGATGTCGGTTGTGGGAATTTGGCAACAAGTCTATTGCCTTCCCATCTATACTATTCACACGTTACTCACACGTTCACACACATGGAAAGCTGCTATAGTAGGCCTACAGTCGCTGCTGAAGCAGTTTGCCTACCTTGGCTTTCATGTGGCTCTCACGTATAATCTGGGGTGTGTCAATACAATATCCATGATGTCCACTAAGGAATGTAAACTGTCCGAAAAGGCTGTATGGTTTATTTTGAATTTGGTCGCTGTCACATCGCGGTACGTGGTACCAAACTTTTGGTTGTGCTTCTCCTGTTTACAGTATGTAACTCACAATTAAACTTGTTAATCTCTTTAGTTGGTCTATTCCAATTATTTATTTAAAAATGTGTCCAATTTAAACATGAATATAGAAGCAAACAACTGCTGTTTCTATGTATGGATATTATGGAATAATCTGACCTCATCTTTTCTTTGTTTACATAAGGTAGTGAGCTGGCGGTGTTAAGGCCCATTTATACTCCAGTTTTGTACGTGTACGTTTGTGAATTATACGCAAGCAACATTGCCGACATTACTCCACTGCGTACTTAATGTCTCAACAGATATTTAAAATCTACGTCCACTACGACGCAGTCCGGTGCCTCTGATTACCTCTGGTTCTGAGTGCACTCAGTACTTCCAATACTTCCAGAACGGATAGCTAACCTGTAAATGATTTAAATTGTTTACTAGCGTCATAAGCATATGTGACGGAAATCGTCCGTCCCCCTCGGGGAATCGAACCCCGATCTCCCACGTAGAGAGCGGACGCTCCTACAAGGCAGGCCAAAAACCCCGATCTCCCACGTAGAGAGCGGACGCTCCTACAAGGCAGGCCAAAAACCCCGATCTCCCACGTAGAGAGCGGACGCTCCTACAAGGCAGGCCAAAAACCCATGGGCCCTGGCCTGCGTCGCTAGGGCGTCCTATGAGGTGTCGGAGAGTGAGGATTAACACCGCACCGCTACCTGCTGGCCACCGTTACACATACAAAAAAAAAAATATTAGTTCCAGCGAATCTCTTATTCACATCAATTCACAGAAATGGTGAAAGAAAAAGTTAAAATAATAGCTCGCAATTTTCGCTGTCTCTAGAACCAGATCATTGTGGTATACAAGGTACCCTAACCATGTAACCGGTAGAATTTAATAACTATAACCAAAGTGTAAACTACCCCATAAATGTATTCACTAATCTTAATTAGAGGGTAATATATCTAACTCCTAAAATTAACCACAATAAGAAGCAAGTTCGTCGCCATAGTAACACTAGTAATTTCACTCTTTAAAACTCACTGCCACTAGTTTCCGTCTTGCAGATCATCAGAGGATCCATATACTGCCCCATGATTTCTGTTGGTATTGCACCTTGCGTATGCGTATGACTGTGTAGACACAAGGGGTGGGAAAACTGCAACAAGTACAGATCGAAAGTACGCAGGTACTTTATGTTTGACTGTGGTAATAGGTATAATGACATTATGCTGCATTTGTTCTATTTAAAATATTGTTTGCTTATAATTG